>JAOXNN020000001.1:2689514-2705657 GCA_028571205.2 Hydropsyche betteni
AGAGATGAATATTTTTTCATGATACAATTTTTATTCTATTAATATGATACGAGAAACCGTTTATAAATTTCAACGATTTTCCCATTTCCTGCTGACACGATTTTATGAAATTTATTACAGAATTGAAAAGTTCTATCGTAAACACTCTGTAGCCAGGATGGAGATTGCAGATTAGTGAGAGCAGATTGTAGAGTTTAGCAGGTAGACAGAGCATACAAACCAGTACAAAGTTAAGGCGTGTCTAAAACCGAGTCAGCAACGGATGCTCACACTATCTATCTATTCCAACACGAGGATTTACCATTTTATATCCTCGGCTTCACTACGAGTCGAGAGAAATTAATGAAGATAAAAAATATCGAATTTTCCATTGGAAAACTTTTAATTTTCAGCTCTAAATCGGGCCGGGTGTGTATATATGCTGTTTGAATTCCTCTCTGAAAGCAGTTAGTTTCGATAAATTTTTCACTTTCAGAAAAATTTTCGGAATTCTATTTCTATAAACTATTTTATTGAAAAATCAATTTTCCCATTTTTTCACTTTTTCAATTTTTGTGATACGAAATAATATCTTATAAAGTATTGAAAAAATTTCGCACGTGTAAAAATAATAAAACACGTGCTACAAAAATCGAACACACGTTTTATTGTGAAGCTGTACGGTGATTGATGTTCAGTGGCACGTGTGAAGCTTAGTATTAAAATTGTCTACAAAAAAAAAACGAAAACGCGTTCGAAAAAATTTCATTTTTTCCTACTCAAAAGAAACGAACATTTAAATTAAAAATCATACAAAACGAAATCGTGCTATTTTGAACAATAGTGAAGCAGAATGATCGAACATTGACAACAGAAATATTCACATTATTTTTATACACTACAATTTATTATATTAATACGATTTCAGTATTGAATTATCGGACTCTCAAACTTCCAAACGTATCACATATCACGACCAGATCAAATTCAAACATCGCTATTTTATCATGTGAATCGTAATAATTTATTTGAATGAAATTTATTCTCGTTTCAGATACATATCGAGGAACGGATCCTTATATTTTCCGCCGTTCGACGGATCCAGAATGGATTCCAAAATACACAAGACGACTTACAAATGCGTAGTACCCGAAAATGGAAAGGGAAGCCGCAAAATCGGATACCACCTATTCGTTTCGCGTAAGTATATAATATACAATTATAGAAATCTTTACATTTTCGATCGAAGAAAAGTCCCGAACACTTCTTATGTTTGTTTGCTCGTCTAACATATTTTTGCGTGTCCCCGAACGTTTGCAAATACGCACAAACATGCAAACAATTCGAAGACAAACAAGAAATCGCGCCGATTCAACAACTCGATTCGTTTCCTTTTCCTCTCGAAGCAGAATCGCGGCCGGATTATTGAAATCCTATTCAACTTTTGAACGTATTATGTATTTTAGTATATAGTACACATAATATATTACAAAGGGCTGAACGAACGGGTTCTGCACACAAAATTCGAATGGGAATAAACAAACGCTTATCCAATACGTTTTGATGCTGGGAAATTTCCCAGCATCAAAATGCTATGCATTTATGCTGATGGCGAATTTGCCATCAGCATAAATTGTTCAAAAATAAACATAAACATATTTGATTTATGATATTCTAAATAAAAACAGTTCGAAAATCTAATTTTAAAAGATTGTTTCATCAAAAGTACTTTTTGATAATCTCACAAACTTACATATAATATAAATTTCGAATAATTTTAAACATAAGATATTATATATCCATGTTGAGTAATTTTCTGTAGAATTAACAATTCCCTTATATTAATACAAATTAAATTCCTCGTAGATTACCTATTTATTACCTTCGTTAACATAAACAAGAATTTCAATGAAAGCCTAATGATACAAACTCAATAATCAAATCGATACAAGCGCGTTCCGAATGCGCATTTCAACAATGACTCATTTTCGCATAACAATCTAGTCAACTATTCATATCGCCATTCATGCAAGCGAATAATAAATCGATTTGTTTTTTTTTATATATCCGCATGTGACATATTTTCTGCGATTTTTCTACCTTTGAAGAGCGTTATCCGTTTCAGAACGCCTCGTGTCCCATTCACGCGAGAACGCTTTCACGACTTAATTCGGGTCCCATCCCTTCGCAGACATATTGTCAAAATTGAAAAATGTGCTGTGTGAAAAAATAGAATGTCATAGCCGGGCCATTAAAAGCGTTAATGTGTGTCGTCAAAACTGGAGCTGAACTGGGTATGGCGCGCCACGAACATTCGTCCCATTAGGGTCGCTTTAGTGGTGTCATTATATCGTTGTTTATTATAAAGACGTGCTTAATAATGGTAACGTTATGGGGTGGTGTGATGGCGATGGTGTTGCCGGGTTTTCCTGGAAAATTTTCTGTTGAGCGAACGCTCTACGAATATCTATTGTGAAATTGAGGCACCCTACTATGACATTACTCACTTTGAATATGTAATTTTATATTTGTAATTTTTTACCAAATTAACTATTGGGAAAAATCTATTGATTTTCATTGACTCACTGAAGTTAAGTGACATATAACGCGATCAATAAACGAATGATTTTTATTATTCAAACTCTTATAAAAAAATATCCCAACTTTCAGACTTTTACAATGATATATTAGAAAAGTTTGTTTGATGATGATGAAACGTGAAAATATTACGCATTTGCATTTTATATTTCACTTTGTTATTTATGATTTCATCACTGTGGTAGTGGACAATATTTAAGATTGACACTTTGTAACAAGCTCTCGATTCTAGTATCCAATTTTATCGTCGTTTAATATGTGCATATCGTAATAAGTCGGGTGCGATCCCGAAGGATTTGAAAAGTGCGAGGTTCAACGAAATTTCATATTCACATGTGACGTTTAGACAACGCGTACGCCCTTAACTTTTACGTGATATATAGTGAATATTTTGAGTTTGCGCTCGTTGCTAATAGAATCTTTCGCAGATGGAGAAATTTCATAATAATTCTGCCTTGTTTCCGAACTGTAAAGTTCATTGGAAGTTTGCGGAAAACTTTAATGACATTTATAATATTGAAGTTGAAGATTTCTAGGTTGTTTCGATGTAATGAGTTTGCGTATTTTCTTTCGTGTATGCTCAAACGAATCCTCGGACGAATGTTTATTAATTCCGAATTGAATTAATATATTTTACGGGTTAGGAAGTTTGTAACGACTTTGCCTATTTCTAGTCACTCGGGAACGATCGCGTCATCTTCGTTTTAATCTACTCTTTCAACTAATTATAGGAAGATATTAACAGCCTTTTACCACGAAGAGAAATTAATTTGCTATATTTTATTATGGAATATATAAAAATGTAGCATTCTGTGAAAAAGATCAATAAAATTTGTTGACAAAGTAAGATAGTAAGGAAAATTCTAAGCTTATTTGAACGGTTCAATGAATATAACCCTACCCATCTTTTGATTTTCTGATTCGTGCTCTAACAACATTTGACAGTTCGCCGAACAATATCAAAAAGACATGAACGTATTAATTAGAGGATTCAAAAGATTTTAAGACGATATAATAAAACCTCCACCGAATCGAACACACAACTAAAACAAAAGCTCCGTTTCAACTCGACACAGCATTTATTTCGATCAACACAACCATCATTTTCATCCCTGGCAACATTCTATATAACGCACCGGCCATTTTTTCACATTTCAAAAACCTAGACGAGCGCTTCTCAAAATTTCAACAGCTCCCAGTCGGTTTGCGCGCCTCTCAAAGTGTGGTCCGCGCTCGGATGATTAAAATGAATAGTTGATGTCGGCGGGGGGCGCGTCGGGCTCATCCCCGGCACAAGGTAATGTAAAAGTTCACCGAAGCGTCGGCACGTAATTAAACTTGTTATTACTGTTATAATTAGATTAGAAGTCATTACGGCCGGGGGGGAGGGGCGGGGGGCGCCCCCCCCCGTCCGCAGGGACCCCCTCGTCCTCCGGAGTGGGCAAAGTAGCCCCCCCATGGCGAGGACAGCAACATCATAATATCGCGTGTCGCCTTTGACGCTTTGATAAATGCTTTCGCATTTTGGCCCGCGTTAATTTTAATTAGGCGGATGTGGAAGGATTTCGGCCGGTCCGCAATCACGGGCGGCGGTTGATGACCGGATTGTTGTTGATTTTGTGTTTTTTAATGGTGATGATGGTGTCGCGTTTAGTACGTGGGGGTCGGTGTTGGGAATTCGCGCGATTGTGCCCTTTGGTTTGGGGTTGACGCGTCGGTGAAATATGATGGGAAAATGACGTAAGTTTCGTTATCGTTTTTTTTTATGAATTATATAAATTCGTTTATAAAAATATTTTCTTTGAATAATGTTTCTTTTATTTTTCGTTATATTCCAATTCCGGACAGATTCTTAACGTGAACTAAATAAATAGGCGTGTAAACATTTATTTAATAAACTGTTTACATGATCGTATTTGTTCTTGAAGTGACCTTACAAAAAACAAATTACGTTTGTTTTCATGAAAATATAATAAATTCCTGTATATATATCTTCAGCAGATTATACGAGTTGGAAAAAAGTCTTTGTGGTTTTGTTACGCGGAAATCGAGTTCACATGTTACATTACATTCGTTGATTTTATTTATTTGCTTATTTGTATTGTCAACAGTGCACACTCAAAAGCATGCAGCATAATAAAAAATGAATGAAAAGCTATACAGAAACAAACATAACTGTTTACAAAGTCACATATGTATATTATATAAGTACAATTGCACTGATAAAATATCCTCAACAATAGTGCATACTGCTGAACAAAAAAAACAACGATTTCATCTGCATTACATTATATACCTATTTAATCTTTCGTTTTATTTTACAACAAATATTTCACTTAAATATTGCTATAATAATTTTTAAATGTATTATACAATAATATAAATATACAAAATTATAAAACATAATACAGTCAAAACAATGCATACCTGTAAATGGCTGTCAAAACGTATTCTATAAATTCCTTTGTCTTTAGCAATCAAACGTCAAGTCTTCGACGTGTTTTCTCGGAAAATTATTAGATTTTCCGACTAACCGACAATCGAGAGTTGGCGAAAGGTAGGCGGAGGGAAACGAAACTTCTCCGCAGATTCGCTTTTATGAATCGGGAATAAATTGGCTGTAATGGGATTCAGCAATCGTCCACCAGGGAGAAAGAGATGGAAGCCTCTAGAAGCCAACAGGAAGCCATCACCGACGGAGGAAATTAAATTCTCATGATAGACATTGCAGACGAGAGTGGCCGCACCAGACACTACACATATTTCACATTCAACGCACACTAAATTCCAAACCAGTTTACAGTTTCGAAACATATCCCTTTCCCGGCTAGTCGTTTCGAACTCTATCAACCCTCTTGTGTGTGGTTTTTTTTGGAAAATTTTCCGTTTTCGAAATCGTGTTGAAACCATAAAACATTTAACCGCTCCGCATGCAAAATGTTATCCTCGTGTCAAACGCAGATTGCTTGTTTAAATTATTGTTCACTGCTCCTAGAAAATAATATCCGCATTGCCCGCGTAAAAATATTTTCCTGTTGTGCGGTTTTTTCTCCACGTAAAGGTACTGTTGGAAGTAAAATAATCGAAAGGGATATTTTATTAAATCGGTCATTTATATACACATGTTCGGGACTGTGGAAATAGAGAGGAAAAAACAATTTCGCTCAAATTTGTATCGAAAGCTCCTCGTGAACTACTTAAAATGGTATATTGTACGTTGGGAAAACGCTGTGACAAATTTACCCCATCGGAACAAAGCCAGCGGTAAACTGCTGCGTTTTATGTTTTATCGTTTTTTTTTTTTCGTACCCAACCCTCTATTTTTCCTTTGTTCTTTTCTCTCTATTTTAATTCGCATTATTTTCGCTTGTTTCTATGCTACTTTTTCCACTCAAATGTCACTTTAGAACGAAAATTAAACGTTAAAACAAGAAACATTTGGAGGATCTTCAAGACGATATCAAAACCGAAACAACGATGGTACAAAATACGCAAATTAAATTTACAAAGAGCTCGCTTAAGGAACGCATGCGAAACATAATAACGTATAACATACGAGTCCCAAACGATTCGGAAAAACAAATACACAAGGTCTCGAGAATTTGCAATTTTCCGATGTCCCGCAAACGTCAATCATCATTTGGAACAAACAAACGGAAAAGCTTCCTTTGACATCATCTTCTATCGACTTTCAAACAAAATCGATTTGGAAAATATTCAGAAACTTGTTTTTTCAACGAAATGATCATCCTACATTTCTATGCTCAAATTTTACACAACACGTCATATAATGGTGTATCCAGAGATACAACAAAAATTCTCCTCGCGTTGTTCCTTGGAAATATTCCTACACTGAAATTCGAAAAAATTCAATCAGCAGGAATATTCGCGAATCGCTCCCGGGCCGATAATACAGCGCTCGGGCTGTTAATAAATCTCGGAAATAGTCGTAAATTCATAAACGACGCCATGTTTGGTCCGATTGTGCGGGAATTTCGATAATGCCGCGTCCATTGCACAAGCGATCCTCAATCTTTCCCCGACCTGAGCAGTGGTCGTTTCCGAAAAAGCCGAGGATTGTTAATGCTTAATGTTTTAGGCGGGTTTTACAACGGGGTTTCTTTTCTGCGCGGCTGCAACGTATGGTGTTTTTACGACGCCCTGATGCCATTAATCGGTCGGGGGAAATTGAATAAGAAACCTGATGTGTAGAATGTCCTCAAGCGGATGTTGTTTTTCGAAATGTAATATAAAAATATATATTAAATTTAAATTATCGTGTTTTAACAAAATTCATTTACTTTCAAATGATCTCAAATCAAATTTCATTTATATAACTTCAATAAATAATGGAAACCAATGCATTTGACATACTAAATGAATTATTGACGAAAAATCAACACTCAATTGTTCTTGATGGTATAATAATGAAATTATTAAAATTTCAGAATTGATATCATTATTTTATCGCACGACGCGACCCTCCGTTTGGAAAGCCGCCATTGTAAAGCAGATTGCCCTTTTGTATTGGCAGCGTGTTCAGATTAAGCGCATTTCCCATATTGAATAGCAGTGTACCCTGTCGTCGATATATATATATATACATAATAATATCGAATATAGCATAATGCTGGAATTATTTGATTATCATACACATATTATATTACCTCTGTACACATCTGACATGAAAAATAATGGTAACAACTGGGTAGTGGTCCTGAGGAATCGCAACAGTCGTTTGATTGCAATGAAAATGAAATCGAACTTGTATTTCAGAATGGGAAAAAATTGAATCATGCAAATGTTTACAGATATCGGAGAAAGCCTTACCAAGTATATACTTATTTGCATAAGAGTACATAAATAGGAAAAAGTAATTTTGCTCTTTGCTTTGCTCGCTTCTGACTGGTTTTCCTACTCGGAAGTAAGGAAAATATCTAATGTATTTTTCAAATGCAATTACTTCTTCGAATCTCATTTGTAAAATGTTAAAATAAAATATATTTAACCCTTCAATAACTTTTTTAACGATTTTTTCAAAAAAAAAATTTTTTTTCAGCTGTTTTGCGTCGTTTTCGACGTTCTCCCAATGATGGTGAAATCATTGTATTCCAAGAAAGGTTTCCTCCACGTGTACTCTCACCAGGAGTCGGAACTGGTGTTCAGTTGGAATGTGGAGCCACTGGAGCATCAAAGTTTTACTGGAATCGTGATGGTCGTCCTCTTCCTCCACATCTTCAAGCTCAACAGACTTCTCGCCTTGCATCCCATGGAATTCTTAGATCTACATTAAACATTACCCACCTGACTGCTGAAGAAGCAGGACTGTATTCGTGCACAGCAATGTCCCAAGACAATTCATCTTCAGCTCATCATTCTGCTAGACTCGATGTTTACGGTAATTAATTACTTTTTAAAAATTATTTAAAATCAATTTTAACTATTTGATGTTTTCTCAGGTTCTCCATATATAAGAAATATGTTACCAATAAAAGTTCTCAGTGGATCTAAAGCAGCTATTTACTGTCCATATTATGGATATCCAATAAGGTTGAAGATATAATAATGCTTTTTTTATTGAAGTTTATTTAATATTTTTATTTATTTATTTTCAAATTGATTATTCCAGCAAAGTGCAATGGGATAGATCAGAGCGTTCACCGACAATGTTCGACAGACGTTTTCGAAGACATATCATTGACGTACGTAGACAAAGACGAAGTTTTCTCCAAGAAGATGAGGGTTGGCTCATATTGGACAACGTTGGCAGTTCAGACAACGGTGCTTTTTATACTTGCACAGTCTCAAGTCCGACTGGCGAAATGGCAAAAAGAACTATCGAAGTAATCGTAACACAACCGCCGGTGCTCGACGAACTGTCTTTCGGTTCGAACGTGAAAGAAGGCGAAATAGCAAAAGTAGTTTGTAGCTTGAAGAGTGGTGACACTCCTGTATTTTTCTCGTGGTTAAAAGACGGAGCTTCGATACAGACTATATTAAAAGTAATGATAAACACTCATTTCTATCAACCTGCCCTTTCGTTTTCGAAACTTAGTAATTCTTTAGTTCATTTCAGATCGAAGAGAGGAACTTAGACGTATTCAGTGTCCTACTAATAAGAAATGTAGGCCTTCAGCATTGCGGAATATATACCTGTATAGTGAATAACCAAGCAGGGAGAGCCAATCAAACTGCTGAATTATTTATTAAAGGTCTTTTATTTTATTATGAAACTTAATATTAATTTGAAAGTAATTAATAATGTTTATGTACTATTGCAGTTTCTCCTAAATGGATTGAAGAGCCACAAAACACTTCAGTAGTGGTTGGAAGAGAAGGAAACGTTGGCTGTAGTGCAAGTGGATATCCTCAACCTCAAGTTCACTGGATGAAAAAAGATGGTAGTTTTTCCCTACACACAAATATTTTTTTTCATTAGTATGTATCGTTTTTGGAAACATATATTGGAAAATTGTAGAAAATCTCGGAATATGGAGACCTGTGCTTGAATTGAGAGGTAATGGCCTTCTTAGTCTTCCCAATGGATCTCTGATTTTTGAAACCGTTTCTTTAAATCATGAAGGAATGTATTCGTGTAATGTGGATAATGGAGTTCCACAACCACTAAACAAAGCTATTTGGATATCAGTAAAAAGTAATATACAATTAAGCTAGTTGTATCCTCGTATTTATTCATTTTTTTTATTTGATTTGTGCTCTTGGTCAAATTTTCAGGACCAGTCTCATTTGAAGGAACTTCAATTAATATGACAACAAGAGCTGGGCATCCAACTACACTTTCATGCGAAGCTTTCGGCGACAATCCAATCAGAATAAGTTGGATCTTAAATGGTGTTTTAATCGAAAGTTTACCTATGAGGTAATAATTTGATGGATAAAAATGATTTTGAATATTTTTTAACAATTCCATCTTATGTGAAATTGGATTTTAGATTAACATCTAGTAGTCATCAAACAACAAGAGGCGCTATTAGTGAAATACTGATCGGCAGTACCGTTATTGAAAATTCTGGGTTATATCAATGTAAAGCCAGTAACCCACATGGAACAGCAGTTTTCTCGATAAATCTTATTGTAAAAGGTTTTCAATTATTTCCATACTTAATATAACTCTCATATATATAAATATTCACTACGAGGTTGGCTCTCGGATAAGGTATATAGCCTAAACCCCCAATATTTGATGGGGAGACCTAGTCCTGCAGTGGGCACAAAAAAGGGTCAACAATGATGATGATGATGATGATATAAATATAGGCAGTTTTTTCATGCATGCTTTTCTTTTCCTCTATCTTAAATATTCATGTAGATTGTAATCCTTAGATTCTTAAATAAATATGTGCTGTTTTGTAAAGAGATTAGGAAGAAATTCCAATCTCTACTTTATCTTTTATCTGTAAATATGTTATTTATGTTCATATTTCACCATTGTAATATTATGAACATAATAAAGGTAGTTTTTATTTTTTTATATGTATAAATATACTGAAACCGAAACACGTTTTCAGAACCACCAGGATTACCTGCTGAAGTAGCAATTGAAGCAGTTTGGGGTCGAACAGCTCGAATTGGGTGGAGAACGCCCAGTGGACCTCAACCAATAGGTTATACTTTACAATACACTCCCCATGGGCACACTCTCTTTTGGGATACAGCTCCTACAATTAACATTACTAGGTAAATTTATTCTTCCGATTTATACATATTCATATGAATATGAATATAACAAGTATTTTTCTAATCAAAGCATATCAGGACAACAACGTTTACAAACTGAGTTATCTAAACTTCAACCAGCCACTTCGTATGCAACAAGATTGTGTTCTGTAGGCGAATTAGATTCAAGCCCATTTACTCGTCCTTTTTTATTTACTACACTAGAAGAAGGTATAGAATCCCTCAATTTAATTTTACTTACAAAATATTAAAATATTATATTTCCTAAATAGCTCCCGAAGAAGCTCCAAGTGGATTAAGTGTTGAAACAACACAGACTCCTGGGGAACTTAGTCTTACGTGGCTACCACCTCCTGCACATTCAGTAAATGGAATACTTTTGGGTTATATTATCAAAGCAGTTCCCCAAATTGATGAACATTCCGGTGCATATTTTTAATAATTATTTTATTTTTTGAAACCATTTCAAATTAATTTTATCTCGATACATTTTTTAGAAAAAAACACAGCTATCAAAGAAATACGAGCTGGACGTAAAGTTCCTGTACAAGCTGTTTTATCAGAACTATTGAAAAGCACAAGGTATGCAATTTCCATAAGCTGTTACAATAGTGCTGGACAAGGGCCATCATCTTCAGTTGTTTATCAACAGACTCGTGGTGGAGGTACTTTTTTATAATTAAAAAAACATGTTTTCAATTATAATAACTTAATAAACAATCTTTTATTTTTTTAGTACCTGAAGTAGCTCCATCTCCAGTAGAATGCACTAGTATGTCATCAACTTCGATTCGTATAAGCTGGAGCCCACTTCCAAAACATCTTCAAGGAGGTGCAATGTTAGGGTACAACTTGATTTACACATCACCAGGTACTTAAATTTTAATTCATTTTCTGACTTTTTTGTATTACTTATATTATGTATTTTTTAAATTCAAATTCCTTATTTATTCAGATGGAATTCAAAAAAATCATACGACAATTCATAATGAAATATTCTTGAAAAACTTGTCAAAATTTACAAATTATACAATAGAAGTTGCCGGATTCTGTCAACAAGGAATTGGTCCAATATCATCACCGCTTATATGTTCAACGAATGAAGATAGTTAATATCATTTTAAATACATTATTCAGTGTCTACAATTAGTCAAATGACTTTTGATTAATATTATTTTCATAATAGTTCCCAGTGCACCTTCAAATGTTAAAGGATTAGCAGTTTCATCAGATGCTATAGTCATAAGTTGGAAACCACCTCTTCACCCTAATGGAAGATTGACTCATTACACAGTTTATTACAAATCTTCTGCTAAGTAATTTTTTTTCCAATTTATTTAATTTTCCTCAAAGTTATATTGAAAATGAAAATAAACTTAATAAAATATTTTCAGGGGAGAATCAAGTAAAAGTTATCGTGTTGCAATAGGTAACTCTAAAACTTCCTCGGCAATTGGTGTCGGTACTGAAACTATGGTTCAACTTTTACGTCAACTACAATCAGGACAACGCTATGAAGCATGGGTCACTGCAAGTTCTGGCGCAGGAGAAGGTGAACATTCTAGACGAGTTCATACAGAACCATCTATCACAGGTTTTTATCACTATTAACAATGTGAAAATTAAATTTTTAAAACCTCATAATTTTCATTGACAAAATTTTAGTTATGGCAGGGGTAGCTTCATTAGGTGGAGAAATATGGATAGGTGCTGGTCAACCCTTACAATTAGGTTGTTATGCAGTAGGAAATCCACAACCAACAACCAATTGGTATCAAAATAATCATATAATAAGTCATCATCCAAGATTTATTCTCAAAAAAGATCATAGTTTACTTGTCCATAGTAATTAATCTCATCTTTCAATTATTGTTGGTGTGATTTATATAATTTTATAAATCTTATATAAATTTGCAGATGTAGATACAACCTTGGAAGGCAATTATACTTGCCATGCTCAAAATTTATTTGGATCTGACAAAGTGGAATATTATGTTATTGTATTACCTATTCCTACACCTCCGACATTGCACGTAACTCCAACATCAGATTCTTTATTACTCGAATGGGATCCTCCAAGATTAGAATTATTACAACCGCCGCCGCGATCTAACTACACAACAAAAATTTTAGGTATAGTCAATTTTTACTCAAAAAAATTATTAACATATTAAAACATTAAATTCAATTAAAAAAAATCTTGAAAAATAGGATATTTTGTAAGTTGGCGAGAAACCACGGGTGAATGGTATCCAGAAAAAGAATTAGGTCTAAATTCATACAGTTATACAGTAAGAGGACTTAGATGTGGAAACTTGTATGATGCTCGACTAACCATACGTAGCACTGCTGGTAATTCAAAACCATCTATTATGCGAGCTAGAACCAATGGCGAAGGTAACTATGCATACTGGTATCAAATTTCTTACACTCAAGTCTACATTAAATTAAATCATATCCTTAGTTCTCACTCCTCCGACAACGAATGAATGGATTTGGAGTAATGCAACACATATATGGCTCCAAATAGATTCCTGGGAAAAAGGTGAATGTGGAACTGTACGGTGGAGTGTTGATTATCGTCCAATTCCTTCTAAAGCCTGGTTATTACCAAACACAGTTCAAGTACAACTATTTTCTATAGCATCCACTCCATAACTACAATATATAAAATAACTAAAGCGTGCACCATATTTACAGAGAGTAGAAAGCAAAAAACAACTACTTTTAGGAGAATTTCATCCAGGAAGATGGTATCAATTAAGAATAACAGCTACAAATACCGTTGGCCCTACAACAACCATTGTAGCTGTTTCAACAAAAACCCTTACTGGAGGTAAATTATTCTTTAAATTTCAATAATCAACTTTCTATAAATATTATATTAATTTATCAGGATGATGTTGTGTATTTAAGTTTTTCACTTAGAAATAACTTTTTACCATCCTTTTCAGAGGAAATTGGACCATATAGTGAAGCATTAGATACTAGTATACTTGTTATAGTATGCAGTTCAATATTATTATTTTTATGTATGCTCATATGCATCTTTGCAGCAATACAAAAACATAGGTTGGTTTTTCACATAGAATGACATAAATTATCACCTACTATTAGTATTTACTATTGTTTAATTTAAGGCACCGCCTTTTATGTGGGTCTGCGGCTGGTAGTGTATACAAAGATAGAAATAATACCACACCCGCTTGTCCGCCACCACCACCACCGACTTCAACTGTGCCCACATGTCCTCGATTATACACATCACCAACTCCGTTAAGAAAAGCCAGTAAAACCAATTCAGGTGAGCTTATTTAGAAAAAATAAATAAGTTACCCAAATGAAAACACTTACAGTGTTTATCATGTTCCCGAAGTTGTGCAATGTGTAAATTAAAATTGACATTACTTAATCTATAATGTGATTTCCAGAAATGTTTGAGATTAGTCCGTATGCACAATTTAGTATGGGGTTCCAAACATTTGGTCATGTTGAAAATCAAGATAGACCTGGTTATATAAAAAATAAACAGGGGATTTTTAGTACAGGTATAAAACTATATATTGATGAACTGAAAAAAACTTACAAATTATTTGCTATGCGCAAAATTTTTCTTTTCGATTTTTAGAAACCAGCTTCCAAATGGGTTCAGAATCTGAAGATAGTGATAGTTTATCCAAAAGTGCAACAATAAAGAGTGCTCCTCGAAGTGAGTTGAACTTTCTTTAACTGTTTATAAATTTTAATTAAAGCATAAGTAATATTTATATAAATTTCAGAAACATGTAGAGTTCAATATCACAGATAACAAAAAAGAGCATTGATTTAATGAAAATGTTGAATAAAAATTGTTCCAATAAGTGGTAATCACAAATTCATATTTCAAAATCCAAACTCGTATTAATAATCAAGGAATTATGTCGAAGAGATAAGTGCAAATGTGATATTTTCAAATTCTTGCAAACATGAAATATCTATATTTTGCAATTTAATTCTCAAAAGTGATGATCGACTGCAATTAATGTTTATAACCGAGTGTGCATATATTTTAAGTGTTTGCAAGAATACTCAGTATAAATAAATGTACATATAAATTTGAACTTAATTATAACAATCCAATTTTTTTTTGTTCATAATGCATAAGTCGTTACATTTACTAATTTGCTTAAATTACACAGCCATCATTATTTTCAAAATAACTGTAAATGTACTTATGAATATGTTAAGGTTCTTGCATATTTCTAGTCGTTATAATTGAGTTCAATATATATTTCATAGCTTTATTAAAGGTTTATAAAAATATATTTGTAGTATTTTATAGACTATTGAAAATTTATTCATAACCTTTAAAGACTGTTAGAATTATATTTTAGATAAATTAGTATTTTATATTGAAAAATATTTGTTAATCTCAAGTTGGTAATTTTTGAAAATTTATCATCAGATTTTTTTTTGAATCTTATTGAATGATACTATCTATATGTGATAGTAATATAACAAATTGTATATCTAAAACTTTCAAATATGCAGCCAAAATCACCAAAATATAATTATTTTATGTTTTTGATTAAACTTGTTTTTTTTCATCTAATAATCAGGGTACATTAAATAATTATGTATCAATATCATAAATAAACCTTTTTAAAAAAAATAATAAAGAAAATATATGTATATTATTTGAAATAAAAGTTGAATAGTAGCAAATAAAAATTTGTGAGAAAAAAACACTTCTTCATATAAGAAAATAGCATGAAATTTATTTCACAATGACTCACTTATTTCAGTATACAATTTTTAAATTAAAAACCTTTTCAAATCAATAAACTAAAAGAAAAGACAAAATGAGAAAACCAGAATTATATTCTTTTTGAATCAAATACGAATATTACAATTATAGAAATCGTTACTTGTTTGGGATAAAACAACAAACTTTAAGTATAATCTCAAAGATTATTGAAAAACGTAACATTTTCAATCACGTATGATAAATCTGCGCATGCCTAATATATATGCAAATATCACAGAACTGTATCGGTACATGAATCAACAAAGCAATCTTAATATTATCTAATCTATTAATGATTCGTGAAAGAAAAAATCATGAATGACAAAACGAGTTCATCATATTCAAAGTCATATTAACATAGGCCTTTTTTTACTCTCATAAATTTAAAATTAATACATTTATATTTAAGGAAAATTAAAATTGAACAGTTTCATAACATCCTGTTTCCTCCTTACTTTTAAAGTATATAACTTTGACCCCTATATAATAGGGATAAAAATTATGCAATATGCCGGCCTACAAAATATGGCTCTCTGATGAAACTTATTTATATTCTTCGATCTAAACAAAACTTTGAAATATTCAAGCGAAATAACTTGCAATACTATACAAAAGATGACTTTATTTTCAGTATTATACATAAACGCGTGCATCTTGGTCATTTTGAACATTCACTTCACTGCTCTGCACTCCTTCATTCCTACATTCCGAGAACTAAACATTAATTTGCTCACTTTAGAGAAACTATAATAAACATAAAACAAAAATGCATCAATATAATTTCCATTAATGTTTTTTTCAATATATAGGCCACTTACATTATTATTAAAAAATTAATAAGAACAATATTCACATCTTATAATCACAGAAAATATGTTCATTAACGATAAATTATTGCAATGGAATTAATAAAAAGCAGGATTTATTGAAAATTTGGAATTACTTTTATGAACATAATTATTATATACAAACACTACTAGATACGATTAGTTCAATTAATTACAAATTTAGGCCAGTCTCCAATATTATAAGTGAATAAAAATGAGAAAACAATAATTATAATGATTGATTTCTGTTTGAGG
>JAOXNN020000001.1:2705757-2718244 GCA_028571205.2 Hydropsyche betteni
ATTTAGGCCAGTCTCCAATATTATAAGTGAATAAAAATGAGAAAACAATAATTATAATGATTGATTTCTGTTTGAGGAAAAACTAAAAGCTACTTGTGATTTAAAATTAACCAAAAAACAAAAATTGAAGAAAACATTATATAGCAAAAATAAAGAACAGAATACTGTCAGAAATATAATATTTATTATTCATAACAGAGCTAGAACGTGTCAATAATACTTTCAAAAATAAAATCCACAATTCTTCTACTTATGGCTCGAACTTATCGAAAATAAATTAATAAATAAATTAGTAAAACTTTTATTGCGTAGAGTTTTAAAAATATATTCCAGCTCTCACACACAAATACATTTGATAAGAAAAAAATTAACAAATCTCTATCGTAAGCTACATAATATATACAAATACAGTTAACTACCATTCTGACTAATTATCACATAATTAGTTGTCACTTTTGTAACAAAATAATTGCACTGATTTCTATTTCATTTCGATAAAATAACATGAAAGCACTCACCGGAAGTACATTAATATATATATTTGCCATAAAACAATAAATAAAAATTAAAAACATCATTTGAAACAATTTTTCTGAAACATATTGAATTACGATTGTCGAAGGACATTTTTTTCAACTCGAGGCTAACAGTCGAGATATTTCATATAAATACTGCAAAGATTTCATTCAAAATCTATCGAAAAGAGCTATTCCAGCCAAACTAGTGGTATATTAGAATTCATAATTGCCTTTGATGGCATTAAACCAAGTGTTACTTTAGCGTTCGATAGTGTAAAGTGAATTCTACATTTGATTTCCATATAAAATGCCGTACCGTTCTCAAGTCCATGTTCGGATTCAATACCTGCAAATATAATAATAATGATAATTCAAAAAAATTAACACTGATAATACAAATGGATACAATAATATGATCTTGAAAAATCTCAAACCTGTTCGCAACACAGAAGTTCTATTTTATCCTCCGGCGCTTCACCGGGACTGTCTCCGTTGGTCGCGGGTCTAACGGGCGGAGGGGCTTGTTGACTAGAACCTTGATTTTGAGTCTGATTAGACGCGTTCGAACTAGAGCTGCCTTCGTTACCTCCGAGAATTTTTTCTAGAACGTGTTCGGCTACTTTTCTACATTGAATGAAATCGTTGGCTATGAGACGATCCTGAAAAATAATAATGTGAAATGATAAAAAAGAATTCCAACGATAAATATGAAAAAAGTAAAATCCGAGCGAACCTTTTTCTTGTCTTGTTTGGTTTGGCAACTGGAATGAGGCAAAAGATAAAAAGGTAACTTGACCAATTTGGGGGGAGTCATGTCGACGGCGACGTCAACCACCCATTGCGGTACCGTCTCGTTGAGCAACACACCTTCGGTATCGCCCCCCGCGTCCCCGACGGCCAGCCTGTAAAGAGTTCTGCCCCCGACTTCGCTGAATATCAGAGGTGTGTGCTGCGGAACTGAAAAATAAGTGTTCCCGACCACCTTGGCGCCCGTCTCGGGGTTCGTGGTCACCCTCTGGGGGTGATTCCAGTGTTCCAGCAACGCCTGAAGAAGAAGTTGACCGTAGTTGACTTTTTGATCTCGGTCTGACGTTAGGTCTGCCTCTTTGGCGCTCACCCATGCTCCCAGACAGTCGACTTCGTCCTGCCCGAGGTGGACGGTGAGCATTCCCGTCTTCAAGTCTACGTTGAACCAGTTGGGCACATACACTTCTTTGTGTCGCTTCTTTATCTCCTCTTCATAGTCGACTTCGCCGAGGTCTTCGACTTTGACCGCTTTGAGCACGTCGTAGAGGGTCACCTTGTCGTCGGTGTCTTTGGTGAGGACGTGCCGCTTATCGTTGAGAACCGTGTAGTGCCGGATGGCGGCGCCTCCCTGTATTTGGGCGACGGGGCCGTGCGGATGGCTCACGCGGTACTGGAGAACGGGCGAGGAGTCGTCGGCGAGCGCCTTCGCGGGGGGCAACCGCCAACAGCGCACGTCCGAGTCGGCGGTGGCCACCCACACGCTCTGGTGGTCGGCCGAAAAGCACAGCTTCAAAACGGGGGCGGACTCTTCGCAGACGACCGCCGAGTTTTCGGGATTGCGCAACTCCGTGAGAACCACGCGGCGATCCCGCCCGCCGGAGACGACGTGGGTGAAGGAATCGGTGGCGAGGAGGGCCCAGACGGCTTCGGAGTGCACTCTTAAAGTTTGAATGCACCGCTGTTGAGCTAGGGACCAATGTTTGACGGTGCCGTCGGACGAGCCGGATACGCAGTGAGCGCCGTCGTGGCTGACGACGAGCGCTTTGACGTTGTCGGCGTGGCCTTTGAGAGTCATGAGTTTGGAGCAAGAGCGCGGGTCCCATACTCGTAATAGTTTTTCAGTGGAGCCGCTGACGAGAACGGTGCCGGGGGGATTCATGGCGAGGCTGTATATGGACTCGGTGTTGCCGAAGAGGCTCGAAGTGGTGACGGTGTTGTTGGAAGCGGTGAGGGCGGTCAAAGTGTTGACGTCCCATAAGAAGATGGCCCGATCGAGGCCGGCGGATGCGACCTGTTCCTTGTCCCTGGCGTAAGCGAGGGCGCGTACGTAGTCCTTGTGTGTGCGCAGAGTGGACATGCAAAACCCCTTGTGCGCGTTCCAAACCTTGACTGTGGTGTCGGAGGAGGCGCTGATGAGGTTCTTGCCGCCGCAGCATAGCACGATATCGTTGACCCAATCGGTATGGTGTTCCATGGAGTGCATGTAAGCGGGCTGATGGGGCTGATGGTGGTCGAGCCTCCACACGCGCACCACGGAGTCGCGGCCCGCCGAGTAGAGGCGCGAGTGCGCGGCGTCCACCTGCAGGGCGGACACGCCGAAGCGGTGCCGCCGCTCCTCCTCATCCCTGATCACGAACGAGACCTGCGTGCGCTTGCGGGAGACGCCCTTGTGGGCCGACATGTGGACTGAACATCGGCGACCGCCAGCCGGCTCCCCGTCCTCGCACCGGCACCACTCGATGCTTCTTTGACAGCGGTCGAAGAAGCTCGACGACCGCCCTGGGCGCAATCTCTGATTTTTGTGTTAGGGTTTTCAAAAATATAGTAATTTATGGAAAAGGCGAAATTAAAAGATATATATACTTGTTTTTTATTCATTTATTTTTACAAAAGGTATATTTTTTGCACTTCTTGCATTTTTTAACAAATTTTTATTTAAAATTAAAGTGTCATATGCTTTATGACATTCAATTTTTACATTAAAATAATTCAAAGGCTCATTTAATTAATGATGTACCTACTACGTCTGCTTTGTTCTTCTCGCCCCTTCGAATTCATAACCGAAAATATCCTTTCTGTGAATTCCGAAGTGGCGGGAATAGAGAGCGAGATTGAAATTATTTTAAATAAATTTGGAAAGCTATTTTCAATATTTTTAAAAATATGCTGCCATTTCTGGCTTGTAGTTTTGTCCGCAAAATCACTATAACCTTTTACTTTTGCAAAGATTTCATTTAATATTATTATTTAAAGGTCGTCCATTTCAATATTCAATTAATGATTCGTTTCATTTTTGTAAAATGAAAGATTTGTTTTTTAGGTTTCGGTATTGAAAATATAGTATTTTCGCGTATTACGTATTTCTTCAACAGTATATGGTACGCAGACCTAAGATATAGTACAATACTATATATTATAGTGCGGTAGACAACCCTAATTTGTATTGTTCGTCACGTTGTTACTCGTTGGAAAAATATATTGGCTTATTTCGGTTCGGCAAATTTTCAGACACTCTCCTGGACACATCTTCGATCGCCACTGTTCTTCGTACCTCGGTGACCAGACGTTTGCCCGAATGACGCAAGCGTACCCAACGCGGGCGCAAATTTTTCGAAATTTTCAAATCAAAGTGAAAAACGTTCTACATGAAATTGAAAGCACCATAATAGACAAAAGCGAGGTACCATCCATGAACGTACCAACCTCCCAAGCGGTGAAACGCGTTTATATATGTACATGTACCTACTCATTCGCAGTTTGACAGCTGGTCGTACGAAACTTTTTGTTCAGGTATCCAAGCAGCATCATTAGAGTATTCAACACCACGATCAATCCATCAAGACAAAACCCAATTTCATTCGTTAGGTTGGGTTGGGTTCTATTTAGTATAGAAATAATCAACTGACGTTTAACGTCAAAAGTTGGATGCAAATGTGTGCATGAATGCAGGATACCAACTTAAAACTTACAACTGGATTTGTATATGTATGCGTTTCACCGCTTGAGAGGTTGGTACGTTCATGGGTGGTACTCTGTTTTTATCATATTGTGTATGTAGGTATACTATAACGTCTTCTAATATGAAATTACTTTAATACAAAAACACATTTTGGTGCTTTCAGTTTCGTGTTAAACGTTTTTCATTTAATTTGAAATTTTTGAAAATTCCGAAAATTTTGCGGTTGCGTCATTTGAGCAAATATCTGGGAACCCATAGCTTACATTGTCCCGTAGTGTTTTCACAACTTATTCTATAAAAAAGAATTTGGTTTGATTTTTGGATTGACATATGTATGTGACAGGGGCCGAGTCGCCCATTGGAGCGAACAGTGTAACTAGTGTAAATAGTGTAACTCTATATGACATGGGGTCATATAGAGAAGCTGAATAATAAGGATTTTTTTTATAATATTGCACATATGATACTTGTACAATGATGAAGCAATGAAAATAAATTATTTGCTTTGTATAAGAATTTATTTATTTTTTTTCAAAAAACAGGTGCACAGAAAAATTTATATTATATATTTAATCAAACGTCAAAACGAAATGTGAAAATCGGTTCTTTATCTAAGGCATTTCGATCAAGTTCGCAAAATTTAATTTCCACAATCCTCAATTATATCATGACTATTAAGAAACGATCTTTAAATAATAAGTAATTTTTTATAGGAGTTTCGGACTTTTCGGAAAAATTTAAAATATACATTTTTCAAGTGATAATACAATTAGTTAACATCTTAGACAATTTGAACAATTTGACATTTTCAATTTGAATACGGTCACTCAATTCTTTTGCTTCAGCTATAAATGCACGACAGCATCTTTGAGGAATATATCCTGGTGTTAACATAACAAATAACTGAAATATAAAAATACGTCAACTTTAAATACAAATCATTATTATTTTTATAAATCCACGAGAATAAAAACACGCTAGTTTCCTTTTATTCTGATTATTATCCCAATCAATGAAAAGCAACTTTTATGAAACGTACTTCGATATATTAATTTACATTTTGATTCAAAATAGAAAAAAAAATCGACCATCTAAATTTCCACCATTTAGTATCGAATAAAGATTTTACCAAACACGACAAATCCACCCTATATTTGACACCGAATATTAAAATATCAATCACATACCTTATACAAAGGCTCCGAGGGATATTGAAACTCGATAATAGACAGAAAATCGGACAAGACAGCGGTCGTCAACAAAGCCATGATTTTGTCAGTCAACTCATGCGAATGATACATTTTGGCAACGATCCTGCGCAATTTGCAAGGATATTGCCAGCCGATCGCGTGCCATATTTCGTCTAGGGCGTATACAAATCCTCCTTTGTAGCAATCCCCTCCCACTGTTGTTTCCTGAAATGTGTTAATTACTTTTATTACAGTCGGCGAGTTGTTCAAATCGGGCCATTGGTATTTTTCGTTTTCCAATTTTTGTTGTGCTCGCCGTGAAAGTTTTTTGATTTTTATTTATTTAAAAAGATCGTTTTTGGTTTGGTTATTGCTCGGAGGTGATACAATATGGTACTGTTAGGTAAGTATTCTATTATTTCTGAAGAAGTCGAAGGATTAAAAATTAGAAAAATAAATTAAAATTTCGCTTTTAGAAAACTCTGCCAATCAGTAACTTATTGTTAATCAAATTGTGCTTTAAAAATTCATGTTATTTACGGATATATAATATGAAAAAATAAAATTAAGTAAAACCTCAGACTTACAGGTACTATACCATTGGGTTTACAACCGGCATTTCTTATTCCATTCGCTGTTAATAAAAATCCTGCTTCTGTGAAAGCAGTCGTAGATTTATCAATTGCTTTCAGAATAACATCACAATTTTTAGTTCTCAAAAAATCCACAGTAGCATTGATCATCTGAAAAATAAAATGGAAAAATTAAGCTCATGCTTTTATTTAAAGAGCACTTTGTTTCTCATACTTAAAAATCGAGATAGATATAATTTTCAATATGATATATGTTTGTTTTTGGGTTTTTTGTGTAATGTATATTTACAGTAAAAAAAATGGTTTGAAGTGCAATTAATACCGATGCATATGAACAGAGTGCAGGATTTCCACTCAGCGATGGAAAGTAAGCCCAAATCCATTCTGATACAGCTAAAGCATATCTCCTCCAAAATGGCACTTTGGATTTGGTCATATCGAAGAGAACGTCTCTAAATTCATGACCTAAATTGGAAATTTTTGGTTTTGGAATGTTCCATATACTAGACATAACAGTACTGCGAAAGAATTTTTTTTATTAGACGATTCAACAAAAAAATTTAAAACAAAAAAAATTACCTTTGCACATTTTTAAGTTCGTCAGGATTTGAAAAATTTGCAATGTTTCTGAAATTCGGACAGCGGTTCGAATGATTCTCATGTTCAAATTTATTGACTTTATTCACGTCATCGGCTCGAGCCTAAAAAATAAATTCATAGCAATCACACGAGAGCGTTTATAAAACATGAAAATGTTACCAATACCTTTAACCCTTTGAGTGCGGTAGTATTATTTCCTAATATGCACCTGTGTGCGGCAAGTTTTATTACGAAAAAAATTTTTTCGGTAGAGTGATCTGTTCGCACATTTTACTGCTAAACTATGCCATTTTCCTATAAAAAAACGATGAGGAAATGTGAATTGGAGTACGTTCTTCCATATTAGCTGAAGAAATAAACTAGATTCATAATATTTTCGTCACAAGAAAGCGACAAAAATAATGTTCAAAATAGCCTGCCGGTCGACACACACACATATAGTGGACACGCACACAAGCTTACGCGTCATTGATGCGTCAGGGTTGTGCTCACAGTATTAGTATAGGTCACATGTTTCTGCCGAGTGCAGGAACGCACAAATATAGTAAAATTCATTACGCAGCAAACCAAACACTTATGGTGTCGCAAACATTTCGTAAAATAAAAATATATTCACCATAAAGGGATATGTTATGCTGTTCGAGATCGCACCAATGGTATGCTATCAATATCGTTTCGACGGGGATTACGATAGACGCGAAAAGGGCCGTGTGCAAGACGTCAATTAAAGGAAAAGGATCAACCTTCCCCGGCTGTCATTCGATCATCAACCGGACGGTCCAACCCTGGAGGAGGAGCTATTCCATTTCCTCACAGATCTACACATCTACCCAAAACTAGTGCATCACATGCGGCAGAAGGGTTTGCCCCAGTCACCGCTAAATTAAGTCAAAGCGTCAAATTGTCAGCAGTACAGCAGTACAATCCAAGCTCCGTGGGTGACATGGTCTCACCCTGAGTCAAGTGCTGAGAGATTGGAGCTCATTGTCAGCTGTATAACCGGCAAGGGACTGGGCATCGCCCCTGCGATCTCTTGCCTGGCTAATTTCAATTATTCTATCAAACCTCGTATCAATCATTGTAAACTTATTGCTTTCCTGTATACTAAACCCCTGCGTCTCAAACCTCGAGAGAACCCACTTTTTAACTAAATCTGACAACGACCCGATCTCATTGACGATCCTCATCCCCGTTCCGGCGAACGAGTGTGTGAACTCGTTGCAGTAGCGGTTTGGATTGTCAGAGAATTAAAAGCATTACAATATCAATTTCGTGGAAATTTATTACAGGGATGTGCATCAATACATTTTTTTATTATAATCTTTATATATATAAAAATGTAGCATAAATAAAAATCAGGACATATTATGAACATGTTTCATTATTATATAACTAGCATATAGGCCCGATGTTAATAGCATCGGCTGTGAATTGACAACCATAGTATTACGTAATAAAATAAAAATTGAATATATTTATGCAAAATCATTTTATAACCGTGCCCTTGCGAAATGTCTTCAGAATATAAGATTATATAGGATAAAAAATTTCAAATTTCATTTTATTTTTTCTATTTTAATTAAAAAATTGACATTATATTATGTTATCGATATATTTCTTCAAACATTTCATTCACAGCCGATGTTATTAACATCGGGCCTACATACTAGTGATATTATAGACGTTAAGTATTTGTCCGTACACGATTTGAATATATTTAATATTTAATTAATAAAACTAGTTCATTTATTATTGTTACAATTACGACATATAGGCAAAGCCAGAAACAGTAGGTAATAAGCATCATATTATAGACGTTAACTGTAACTGACTCACACAGAGAAATCCACTATTACATATAGGGGATATACATATAACTTAGTCCAATTACTTGCTAATATATTTTTAAAACAAATATAATAAAATTTAACAAAAAGTACCTACTAACTAAAATCTACCAGGAGTGTGGTAAGCCGCAAAACACGGTTCCACACATAATGTCACATTACACACTGAGCACATATAGCTCGACATACACCTTTTTTTAGGGTTTTTCGTGGAGTGTGAACAGACATAGCATTGCCTATATACTTTTGCCCTTTTTTCTGTTCCTGGCAATAATTTCGGCATATGTTTTGCCATCACTGCTGATGTGATTCGTGTTGAAATGGATTCATCGGCTTGAACATTTATTACTGCAGACATTTTATATTTTTTCACAGATTGTTTTATCATATTCAATTGATAATCAGCTAAACTAATTTTTTTTTTCGTTACATGCTGATACGTTGTATGTGAATTTAACAAACACAGATCGAAAATATGAAAGGCAATTTTCTTATACCACTTAGTGGTTTTCCGTATACAGTTTACACTTGCCAACATCATGTCCGTCTTATCGACTCCGCCCATATTTTTATTATAGCTAATCACACAGTTTGGTTTCTTGATTTCTTGCCCCGTTGACCTGTTTGCTTTTCCTGTTGGCGCAAAATCATCAGTATGAATTGTGGTAAGCATATGAACTTCTCGTTTATCATGCCACTTTAAGGCCAATAAAGGTCCACGATGCTTTGATTCAAATTCACCTTTCTTCAAATTATTGAATTTGGGCATATTTTTACGGTTTTTTCGGACTGTTCCGCAAGCATTTGTTTTGTTTTTGAAGAGATGATCAAATAAAATTGGACTAGTGTACCAGTTGTCCACCCAAAGGTTGTGGCCTTTGGCAAAATAATCTTTGAGCAACGTGGTAACAACTGCTCCCGATATTCCAAGACCATGTTCGTCAGTCACGTCGGTTCCCTCCCCACAGTAGATTATGAAGTCTATTACGTATCCTGTCAGTACGTCAACTAAAACAAATAATTTGACCCCAAACCTATGCCGTTTCATCGGAAGAAACTGCTTGAACATCAGACGCCCTTTAAAAACAACTATGCTCTCATCGATACATAGGTTTTCAAACGGGTTTATTGTCTGCTTGAAGATACTACGACTATGATTGACTAACAGTGAGATTTTATATAGTCTATCACCAAGTATTTGATTTTCATTATCAGAAAAATGTAGCATACTTAGTAAAAGTTGATAACGGTCACGAGGCATGGTTTTACCAAAGATACTACTAAAAAGTTCTGGGTCTGTTGACCAATGCTCTTTAATAGTTATGCGTTGATTTCTTGTCATCAACATCGAAATCGTAACAAATAAATACATCTCCTCGATAGATGTATCTATCCATTTATGGAATCTTGATTTTGGGGACAGGTTACCCATACTAATTATTGAGTGATAGTATCTATTGGTCTCGACTACAATTTTACTCATAACATCTCGATTTAAAAAATATTCGAAAAAATCTAGTTCTGTGCTATTTTCGGTCAAAGAAGAATGACTAATACCCGATGATGAACTATCAAACTCATGTACAACTGGAATAAAGGGACCGGATGTCCAAGAAGATAGATTGTCGGTAATTTTTTGAGTCGGAGCACTTAGAATATCGGGTTGTAATTGGTCAGAGATGCCAGCAATGTCAATAGGTTCATGTTTACCCTCACTGATATCCATATCAGAGTCAGGATCCAACCCAAATTCTTCATCGCTCAGGGCTGGTAGTAACATTTTAGGGGGTAAATGAAGGTTTTGTATAAATAAATAATTTACACTTTAATTATTGAATTTAAATTAAATTACGTAAATAAAATTATGCACAATATTTTTGGAATAATTTTAATTTTTTGGCAGCCCTGATTCATAGCTCAGTTACACACAAACACAACTACATCCATAGTCGCGTACGTTCAGACTGAAGGAATGTATTTTTATATTTTAGAACGGTGTTTTGATTGATTTATTTAACTTATTTGCGATTTTTTGTTTTTGTAATGCTAACTGTGTTAATGGAACTGATTTTTAAAGCAAACCACAACACTTGATTCATTCTAATCTGCGTGTAAACACGAGTTAAAGTTTTGCGCACCATATGATGCGCGCCGCACTCCAGACTCGATTTATTTGCGCACTATATGATGCGCGCCGCACTGAAAGGGTTAACACCGCCACTGCAAAAATCAAGGAAATCACGAAAGCTTTCAATACTTCCATTTGGACTGTAGGTAGACAATGTTCCATATTGGTAAAGAATGTCCTTTTTATACAAAAAAATAATTTAAAGCGTCCATATAATTCTAAGATAAGAATCTAACTACAGTATTCTCTCAATTACCCGGCTGCGGATGTAAAATAAATATTATATATTCAATTAATCTTTTAAATTTAATTAAATTATTGTATTTTTAAATAAGAACATGTTATTGATGCGACATAGGAAGCAAACGGTGTGATTTAATAATAATTTGTGTAACGCGATGCTTTCTCGACTGGCACCACTGACGGTATCTACCCCTATTGGGGGTTGTCACCCTGCCAAAGCCACTACCCCGCACCCCTGTACCTGAGCGGGCGCACAATAGACATTCCGACTCATGATGCGGAATCAGGCCTGTGTAACCTACCCCCAAACTTTGTGGACCGACATGCATTTATTTGTGTGCGTTCGATATCCGTGAACTTCCGAGAAACAAATCATTTTATGTGCCACGAGTCGATTATAAGAGAAAGTCTTTATGTTTTCAGCGAAAACTTCATTTCTCCTTATGCATTTAGCAATAAGTGCATTACATATGAGTTGGTGTTTGTGAAAATGATTTATTTAAATGATTCAAAGTCCGTTTATTTATATTGTAGGGTATTTAAAGATTTGCAGGTTTATAGGTATGAAAATATTGGCACACGTTAATTAATTCAAGTAAAAAAATATTATTTGTCAACATGTTAAAGTTTTTTTTGCAAAAATATTTAAGAAAATATTTTTTTAGCTACAAATAGACCTAACGTCTTAACGTCTTTAAACATTCATTTTTCAAGTAATGAAAAAGAATTTTAATAAAATATATTGAAACTTACAATAGTGAATAAAAATTATGTAATCATTTTAGAAAGAATTGAAAAAGTTTTGAAATCGTTAGGTATGAATTTACTTCCATTTTTTTTTTTTAGAATTACAGCAAACCCCTTATAACGTCGAGATAGGTTCGACGTTATAGGGGGGAATTTAGAGAAATCAATAAATGAAACATTTTCATTTTTCTTTTCTTTTTGAAATTTATACGTATTAATTGCTTGTTTCAAATACATTTGAAACAAATTTAAAAAAATTGAATTTAAATGCATTTGAAAAAAATGATGTTAAAGGGGAGACGCTGCAAATTTTATAGGAGGAGACGTTATAGGGGGGTTTACTGTACTCTGGCATTTTGCTATAAAATTAGATAGCAACTACTAGGTACTAAGAATTATATAACAGGTTTTGTTTTTATAGATAAAACACAAAATAAAGTTTACACAAAACACATTTAGATAATATTTTTACGCACTAATTTTATTACAAGCCATTATGCAAATTATTCAATTCGCATTACCTGAAATACTAAAACTCAAAAACCATTTGACCGATTTGGATATTTATTTTTTTCTTTTGTTCGCTTAAACTAATAGGTGGTTTGATGATTCTTAAAGAACAGCTAAGAATCTCATATCCCTTATCCCCTATCCCCTATATATAATAGCGGATATCTGTCTGTCACGATGACGCTCGCGAGATGATGATGATGATGATGATGATGATGATGGACGGACGGACAGACGGTCAGACGGACACACACAGAAATCCGCTATTATATATTATATATACTAGTATATAGGCCCGATGTTAATAACATCGGCTGTGGTTTTGTTGAGAAACGGAAAACGATAAAATATGAAAACCCGATTGTGTGAACTCGAAATGTGTACCCGATTTGAATATTTAATATT
>JAOXNN020000001.1:2718344-2851817 GCA_028571205.2 Hydropsyche betteni
GTTCACTTACTTCACACCTTTTTCTTTTTTCTTCTTTTTTTCATCGACATCTTCTTTTGGTTTTTGAACTATTCTCGGAACGATGTCTTCGAATGGATTAACCAATACTTGACTCCCAGTAATTTTATGTGGATACAAAGGTCTTTCTTCGTGATCTATTTCTCCCTCGGCTAATTTGAGCACGTTGTAAATAGTTTCTCCTAAACATAAAGACGAGTATAAATAGTCGATTACAAAAAATGATTATCAAACAGCAAAAATATTACCTGTTACTTTGCCGAATATCGTGTGTTTATTTTGAAGTTCCGGTGTTGAATTGAGTGTAAAAAAGAATTGTGAACTGTTGTCGTCTTTTCCAGCGTTTGCCATTGCCACAAGTCCTCGACGATTGAAACGTAGCCGAGTGTGAAATTCATCCTGAATAATTTATTGAATTAAGATTTTTTTCATGTAGAAATCAGAATACAATTATCAAAAAAAAACCTTGAATGGCTGTCCATAAATAGATTCTCCTCCAGTTCCATCGCCATTTGGATCACCACCCTGTACGATAAAATCAGGTACGACACGGTGAAAAATAGTGCCTATAACAAAGTCCAAAATTCATTTAAAAATTCATCAATGTTTAATCAAATGACAAATGACAAATACCATTGTAATATCCTTCCATACAAAGCTGAATGAAATTTTTGCAGGCTTTTGGAGCTTCTTTCGTCCATAATTCTAAATCAATATCGCCGACGGTCGTTTTGAGAAGAACCTAAAAATATTAACGAATTAAAACAAAATTTAATACGTAATTTAGGTAATTATGGAAAGATATGAAAGTAATTACAAACCTTTCCTAGAGCTGGAGGCTCTTGAACATATATATTACTCATTTTGATTAGGACGCGCCCACTAACAACATAACCTAATTACAGTTCATGACAGCTAAGAAAACGAACAAGGTAAAAAAAAACACTTTGACGACCATGTCCGATTCGAAATAATAAAAGTATTCTTCTGCATAGAATAATTAGATAATTATTTTTTTTTAAATATTTAGTAAAAACTAGATACATTTAACTTTTTAGAGTCCCAGACGTTTGCCTAAACGACACTAGAACACACGACACTTCGACACAAAAATAAAAGCACATAGCATGCTTAAAAACAGTGCATTAAATTTTAAATATAACATAGATCAATTGAAAACTACTTCGATAAACAACACCAATATTTTTTTTTTTAAATAAACAAAAATTTCAACTCCTGATATTTTCAGCATCAAAATTTCCACATGACATTTTTTCACATCATTATCAAAGAACAAACAAAACCATAAATCGTAACCAATTCAATTTCCACCGACCCCACAGATGTCATTGGAACCCACAAAAAACGCAATTCCAAATTGAAAGTTTCCCGAACAATACAACCACAAATACACCCAACACCCCTATACCCACAATACAACACGAAGAGGGTGTCGTTTGTAGGTGGCAAATGTGATGTTGCGTTATCGCAACAGGCCACTCGCCCGACACGTGTCCTCGGGGTGCGAACCCGCTTTCATCCACCGAATTAGGAATCCGTCCAATAGATCAGCTGAAACAAGCCCTCGACAGGGCTGGACTTCCACGAGTCCTGTTTATTGTTGAATGTGTCCTGAGAAGTGGATTGAAGCAGAAAAAATTAGGATTGACGCAATAAAATTTGAGTAGATCGTATCAGATTTTTTCTTGTTGTTGTTGATGATTAACTGATTTTCACCGATTGTTAAATTTATGATAAATGGTGATTGATGAGATGATCTATTGGATAGATTATAATGTCGTATTGTATTAGAAATTTTTTATAATTACAATGGTATTTTTTTTTAATATATGATTCAACTCTGTGTTTAATGTGTAAAATTTTATTTCCCCTTAACAAATATGTACACTATTTTCAGCTTCATTGCTCCGTTTTATATGATTAAATAATTCATTTTACAATTGCTCATAAAATTTGATAAATTGTTATTTAATATATTGAATAATAGTTGTTTTATTCTAAAATTCTGAAACTATGACGTCTGGATACAAATAAGATTAATCCATGATTTTTCATCCCCCGAAGAAGTCCCCATAAGCTTATTAAATCAATATCATGGTCTCTATGCGGATGCTGGCGTAATCTCATAATGATTATTTGACTTTTTATCCCTATTTACGATTCATAGCGGCAGCTTTTTGCATTCAACACACTTATGGGGGAGAGCTGATAACAATAGAAATTCGAATGGGATCAGATCCGCCAAGCAACCAAATAAATTGCTTACAAATATTATTTATAAATGGTTTAGGTCTTTATTATCTGGAAACTAATAATTCAATATTAATTTTAAATTCAAAATTAAAATGCGCTGAATTGTTCCAGACGTTTAAAAGACAGGTCGTAAAAATTTACGACACTGTCGCATCTAATCACATTTGTCGAATACTTACTAACATAAGATCGTTTTCATCTTGGTTTAAAAGATTATTTTTGGTTAATATTGACGTTTGTTTCTTTGATATTGTCCGTCTTATTCAACATACGATAAAGTTTTATTAGAATCAACGCACCTTATGTTTTGTATGTCACCTTTCGCATTTTTCAATATTTTGATTGAATTTTTCCACAAAAAACGTATTTTATTAATATTTATAAATAAATTAGAGATAAGGCGTGAAAAACATGTAATTGCCGATAGCAAATTGCTCTCCCGATTTTGGCATATCAAATTGCATATCTAAAAAGATATCTATCCACTTTAACTGCTTTTATATATGTACGTAAGCTTACAAATATTGAAGTATACTCGTTATCTACCTTTGTCTAGAGATTATTATTGAATCTGATACACATTGTATTAGAAATAATACGAATTGATTTTATCTAATGATTAATTGCTGAAATAGCATACAATGTTGAATTTTACACGCCAATTATTGTTAATACAAGGAAATTTTTTTCTATGAAACTATTTCCTATTACGAACGAATTTTTTTTAATTATTTTCGAAAATCTATTCTGAACACTTTTATTTTGGCATTGATGAAAAAGTGCAACATGATACCCAATATCTGACACTTCGACAAATATATTACATACTAATTAGAACAATTCCAATTTCACTAATCTGACCCTTGAATTTCGATGATTATTTCATTTTAAAAAAATCAATATAATTCTAAATATTTTCAAGTTTATCAACAAATTTAACATACAAAAACTAGTTCCGAAGCGATAAATTGTCCAATTTTGTGTACTCAACAATTTATACATCAATATCAGTCGTCAATGAACTCGACGGCCGTTACCACGCGTTTACACCATCTTATCATTTCCGAAAAGATTTTCGTATGAGAAAATTTCCTTGGCAACTTTCAGATCACCCAAAAGTACTATTAGAAGCAGCAGTGCTAAAACTGTCACGATTGTAAAACAATGATATCTATCTGCAAGTGATAATCGTTCCGCGTGTTCAGTGAACCGTCAGCCAGTATCGAAGTCGCCGGTTCTACAACTCACCACGTCTCCGTTTTCGTCCAGAGAAAGTCTGAAACATTTTGGAAGGAGCTGAAATTAACATTGTTAGGATTGGATTGGATTCGACAAAAGTGAGTGGGGTTTTTTGGTCGGATCGCGCGTCGATGGCTGGTCGTAGTGCGTTAATTGTTTTTGGTTTTGTTGGTAATTTGTTGTCGTTACAGCGATTTCGTTGTGTATTGTCTACGCGTTTCAATTAGATTTTCAGCGGGTATTTATAGTCGAGCTTGGTCCGGTTCTTAGTTTCACGTGGAAAACAAAAACATTGTTCGTTTTTCATAGAATGTTTGCATCGTCTTCATAAAATATGTGAATGAACTTTGACTTTGACAATGTTTTTTTTAATAATAAAAATTGTTTTAAAATCTTTTTATATCCATTTTCATTTTTTTTTATAATGAAAAGAAATCTTTGTTTTTCATTAAAAAAATACATAACATACATTCATATTCAATTTTTTTCAAACATAGTCTGTTATTCTTATTCTCGCATCAGATACACTTTTTTTATTTATTTTGAATATGCCTTTCAAAACAAAAATGAACATGAACTTTTACCATTGTAATTAATTATGTCATTGAATATGATAGCACAAAGAAAATGTGATAATAAATGATTCTCTGTTTGTTTCTATTTCCATATTGTAAAGATTAAAATTTTCAGCAAACAACTGAATAATTTCATGCAATTTATTTCACTAATTGCGCATTACACATGCACTTTGCAATACAGGCATTGAAAAAAATTATTATTATTTTTTAGGTGGTAAAAATTTGACCTTTAATGGAATGTCAAGTTAAAGTAAAAAGCACGCCCGAAAATGAAGCGTGCGGCTCCAGACGATATGAAACATCAGTAAGCTTTGACGAAATTGAACTAGTGCCATTAAGAGGTAAATGATTTATTTATTGAATTTTATACGATCATCACATTGCTTCGGTTCTTACATTGTATCGAGAAACAAACAAGATTTAGTATGAAGTATGCAAACATTGCAACACTCTTATCTGAGCATCATAACGAAAAACTCCAAAATATAATAATTTACTTTCTCTTTGACATAATGTGGCGTTTCATATTAAATTATTCACACACATTTCATCGATGAGCGGAAAAATCCTTGAATATTGATACGATTGCGTTTGCAAATTTAATGGTCCATTTAGTCGACATTTAGTGTTGACATTTCGACAATTGTTTCTGCTATTGGCGTTTTGTCTCTTTAGAAAACCGCCCACTCGAACAAAACTTATTCATTTTTCAAAATTCCACATTCAGCCGATGACTTATTCCATTTTTGGACACGCTGCCATGCTGTTCTTCTGTGCCGGTCAGTTTCCTTTACATTCAATAATTTTTCTTACACCCAAGAAAATTCCGATCCGAATTAAGATAAACTTGTTAGAACCATCCAGATAAAGAGTGGAAGTACACAAATAAAATCATCCGTCATTTTCGGCAGCTTATCTGACACTCATCATCAACACTAATCGAATTGAAATCACTGGTGAAATCTGTAATTTGTCGAGCCAGATTAAAATCTATTTTTCCTAAGACTGATGGGATTTTTCGAGAGGACACGTGACTTTTCATACCCCTTATCAATTTTTATTATATTCGGTTCTTCCCTTTGTGTTTGTAATACCTAAAAGCACCCCATCGCCGTTTTGTTGTTGTTTATTTACATATTTATATCGGGCTGTTGGCTTGTGGACGCGCGCAGATACTATTTAAATTGATTTTGTATTATGTGTTATTCAACTCACGGAAATATCTGCGTCGCACACAGAAGAATTTAAATAAAGTCTCGAGAGTAAATTAAACTATTTAAAATTTTAGATGTATTTATTGTACAGTTTGAAAATTTTTACGATTTGAAATTTTCAAAATGTTTTTTTTTGTGTAAAATTTCTGGATAAAAAAAACAGTTAAAGTTAAATTATATATCTTCTTTATTCGCATTTTAAAATAATTAGCATCGAGAAAATACGCTTGTTTAAAATATGCACAATGGCCCGTGTTAGTCACAGACGACAGAATATTTTATGTAAAATATTTTCTTTGAATGCAAGAATTTTTTTTCAAATATCTTAATTATAGAAATGTATATTTGTACTAAATGTACATACTAATACAAAAGACCTTTTGATCGATTCCACAAATTACAATACTTTTGTTATTTATTTTCGTGGATCGTTTGCTATTGTACTATTTAAATTTATTTTTTATATTTTATGTCTGTGTAAACAAGCCACGAACATTAATCGAAGTAATAATAAGATATACTGAAAATATAAATCAACTTATATGCGAAAAAAATTGCATCACTACGCATATATGTACTCATTTGCACGTACTCAAATATTGATATCAATTAAGATAATTATAAGCGGAAAATGACACATAAAAGAGTCGTTTATATTTTAGATAACAATTTGAAGCAAAGAAGATTTAGTGAGGTACAAAATCCACCAAAAATCAAGCCAGCATGCACAGGTCCTTTGAGAGCTCTTCGTCTATTGATTTTAGTTGCCTTCCTTCCAGCCGTCTTCATAGCCGGTCCTTTGTACTTAAGGTAAATTAAAAATAATTTAATATTATTTATTTATAATTAAAATCAATATAATAATCAATTAATAAAAGAACAAGTTATGTTTTTTCAATAAAACTGTTTTATAAGAATATCTTTCTCAAAAGTAGTATTTTCTAGATCCGATTTGCACACTTATGTCAATTGGTTTTCTTTGTTGATAAACCTTCCATATCTACATTTCGTATTTTTAATACTCTGATGAATATTGTTTCTATTTAGACATCGAGTATTTTCTGGGCAAATGTATTCAATTGGAATGAGCGACATGAGACTTATAGATAAGGCTTCCACTACTTGGTGTCAAGTAAGGTTCTTCTTTTTCACATACAAGATACAAGCTATTCAAATATGTATATTTCCATAATTTAAGATGAGACAGATTATTTTATTAGAATTTCACAATCAATATACGCATAAATTTTAATCAACTACTGAATGTTGTATTTTTCCAATTAGAGGCTAATTTTACGGTCAAATTCTACATTCAACGCATTTCTAGTACCATCTCATCCCAATTTTGCAAACGAGCTGGTGCCAGTGAGCATGACTCGTCATTTACTTTTAGACGACGACATGAAAGAATATTGGGGCTTTTATCTCCTCCAAGGTTCCAAAGTCACATTGTCAACATGTACTAGGTAGAATATTGATTTATACATTCAAATGATTTCGATTTGTATTCAAGAAAATTTTGTTGCTACCAGATGGCCAGGAGCATCTTTGATCGTGATTCGTGGTCACAAACACCTTCAAGAATGTGCTTATATTGGAGACGATTCATCTGAAGAATTAGAAGAAATATTACGAGCTAATATCAGGAAATTGGGCGATATTGATGATCATCATAAGCGTCCGAAAAATATGACGTACAATAAACCAGGTATTTTTTCTGCATAGATTTTTGAAATATAAATTTCCGAGACGATAATCAATATTTGATTAATACTTATAATAGGAAATATGATTCGACAATTAGACGAAATCAAATTTCACGAGCCCAGACTAAATCATAAAAATAACCATGCTTCAAAAGCTACTAGTCTTGACGAAGAAAAAGAGCATACAGATGCTGAAGTATGTTTTAAAATATGTGAATATGTACATAAAAGTGGTTTTAATAAGTTTAATATTATCTACAGATTTTTAAAGTAATATTGGAGAAGCTTCGATCAAAACAGCAAAAACACAAAGAGAAATTGGCTCAAAGTCAAAATAAACATTATAACGGAAACGCAGGTTTATTATTCGATGATAAATTTTGTAATGAATCGATATTTTCATATAACATTTACAAATATATGAATTTTAGATTTGGATACCTATTCAAAAGACTTTGAAATTATAGATTTAGAAAATTTGGAACACGCCATTGAATCTCAAATTGATCTCGCCGATTTAATGACGGAATCAAATCGGACATTATCACAAATCAAAGAAAATGCGACCGAAATTAGTCATGTTATTAATAATCAAACATCCCACGATTTGAAAAAGGTACGAATTTTTTCAGATTATAATTGAAACGGTATTTTAAAATATCATAGATAAGTTTAGTCACATTTTAGATTTTAAAAATTATGAATATTAAAGGTTACGGAAACTACAAATCAAGAAACGACGAACCGTAAAGAATCTTCAAATGAAATGTTGGAGGATTTATTAAAAATGAGATCACAGTTTGATGCTTTATATAGCCGTATAGAAAATGAATTTAATAAATATGAAGAGAATTTGGTAATTGAATGATATAAATATGTAATATTATTTTGCACAATTTCATATAAACGTCGATTTTAGAGAAAAATGAAATCAGGTAAAAATTCGTCTTCTATGACTGATAAAAAAATTCAAAATAAAATGGAGGTATTGAAAAATTTGTTTGAAATTAACAATAAAAACGGAAGTAAGTAAAAATATAATATAAATAAAATAAATACATATCGAAATTTATATTATTAAAAATATAAATATATAGATGAAAAGCCGGTTGATACAATCAAACGAGGAAGACGCGATTTACTAATAAATCCAGCTATTGTAGAAGACCTAAACGAACACGATGAAGATGGAAACACCGCAGCAGAAGAGGTATAACATAAAACCAATAATAATTCACTTAACACGTTGTGTGCCAATATTGACCACTGCGCCATGCCGATCACCGGTGACCGACAATTTTTTCAAAGATATAGCTTTAATGAAATCAAATTTCTATATAACATATTTAACGCAATATAATTTACAGGGGGAAACATAAAACGAATGGTCCGAAATATTTTTTAGTTTTAAAATAATTTTATCAGGACCGCAGTAATATTTCTTGATAACCGATTTTGACGTTAAATGTTGTGTTAAATGATTTCCACTGTACATAAAAATGTACAAGATCACCAATGTGCGGCATGGTACAAAATTAATATCATAGTAAGAAATATTTTCAACGAATTAATTATTTTTATTCAAATTGCAAACAAAGGGATTTGAACCCGACGGATTTGCGTCGCATCATTCCATTATCAACGAGACGACCTTGAATGATGACTCCTTATCTGAATTATGGTCATCGTTTTCATCTAGCGAAGAAGCACTATTACAATGCAAAGGACTGATTTTAAATTTACCACTAAATCCTCATCCACAATGTTTAAGATCAAACTCGGATTCCGTGCACGAAAACGTATCCCTATCCAATACCATCACTTACAAGTAAACAACCAAAACATTTCACGTAGCTTTTATCATTTTTTTTTTTCAATAAAAATAAAAATTTCAGAGTCCCCAAAGACGGATTTTACTTCTTCGTATTCAACAGCGAGAACGAACGCCAAACCAACTACATTAGGGTAAAATTTCATTTGGAAAAGACCATTTACGATTTGACCCACGGCGCCATCACAGAGTGCAACAACGCCACGGAAAATTGCACCATACCATTGTCGTTTTTCAGCCGAGAAAACGTCGTGTTGGAAATACCGCTGAAGGACAACGATTCGTTGTGGAACGAAGAGTACGTCATCATGTCCGAGTGCGAGCCGAGGACGGCCATTTATCTTATTTGCGTCATCACCGTGCCGATGATCGTGATCTTTTTGGCTTTCCAGTGAAACTTTTCGATTTGAAACCGATAGATGTGAGATTTTTATTCCAGTCAAAATTCATGTGATAAAATATCTAGATTATAATTGATTTAAGTGTTAACAAATGTCAAGTTACCTATTTTTATGAATTTCGTATACAATCATTATGTTAATCGATTTCTATTGATTTTGATTATTTTAAATTTTAGTTTTGTAAGAAGCTTTGTTCATTTTATTTTACTTTAGGCTGCTAATATGGTGATTTTAAATTTGTTAAAAATTACATAAAGTAAACATTTTTATAAGCGCATTTTTATTTATATGCAAATTAATCAGCGGTAAACGTTAAACTCGAAACCGAATAAATCAAAATGATTTTTTTGTGATAAAAGAATTTCATGTATAAAATCGTAGTATACGTATATAGTATTTTGTCAGGATCACAGTATTATTTTTTGCTAACCAATTTGTTTTATATTAAGCATTTTCATGTTAAACGATTTCCACTGTATTTAGAGAATAGCTTGACTAATTCGAAGGATCGTATCAAAGAAAAACTTTTAATTAAATTTCATGGATAACTTGTTATAAGTCTTAAAGAATAAGAAGAGATTAATTTCCTCACCGTGAATTTTTCTTTGAAGGATTAAATTTGATCTCTAGCGTTCAAAAATTCTATTATATAATCATTATCAATTAAAGACCATCGAAGTTAGGCTATTATCACAACGTTCAATACATGACTATGATAGCGTATATAGAAACAAAAATCATAAAATTTAATTTTTGTCTTCGAACTTTTTAAGGATTACATTTCCCCTTTTAATAAGTAAAATGTTACAATTTTTAAAAAATCCTAAATTTCGAGTCCATTTATTGATTGCCAATGCTGGAAAAGAGCAGAGTCGAGATTTCATCTCGTGGAAATTGATTAGACAAATAGAGTTCCACCCCCTCGAAGTTTTCATTGGTGGAAAAACCTACAGGGGCGGGGCAATTGCTCCACCCCTTTTCACCTCTACAGTCTGCCAACCCTCTGTCCGGGTTTTGGATTTTAGATTCAGTTTTTCCCGGGCAGCTGCAGCGATAAGTTCCATATTCATATTACGAAAACGTGTGCGTTATTATATTTCAATAGTAAGTTCATAAAAAGGCATTATATTGTACTAATATTATAAATTTCAAATGTGTAAAAATAATTGTGCAAATGAAGAAGTCTTATGTCTGTTGTCTTATGCTTTTCCGAAAAATATATCGGAAGTTTGAAAATTTTTCATTTGTCTTATAAGGAAAAGGTTTGAACAAAGAAAAACATCCGTATTAAGTGATTTCAGGCGTATGATATGAAATTGCGTCCATTCATTGATTGTAATGGTAACTGCTTCACTTTGATGATCGGAAAAAACCGGTGAGTTCGAAAAGAACTCGTTATTTATTATCCTAGTTTATCTTGCACAAAATATGACAATCTTAAATTGTTCGTAGTGCTTAAAAAATTAAAGTATATTCCCAAATTTATTTATATTTACATATTTTGTCAAAATATGATATCGTTGCAAAAAATAAAATTTCCTGCCAGCTGTGAGATTGACGGATATGCCCATCAGTTCACTTCCTGTACACTTACGCATTAGATAATTCTAATTTTAGTTAATATTAAAATGTAAATATACTATGATAATTAAAGAAAAAATAAACGTTTATATAATAATAAAAGAAGTTTTTTTTATGAACGAAATTGTTGGCCAAAATTTGTGTCAATGATTTTATCAGATAAAATCTTAGCTTGGAAAATTGTAACTCGACATAATATTGATAAATTGGCATAGATAAATTTTATAAATCAATTTTGACTGCATGCTTTCATTTCATGATCGTCTGTAATTTTTTTCGAAAATAAATATATTATAGGTACTATACTCTCTTTCAGATTGAAGTTTCATAAAAAAAATTGGAAAACAATTTCCTACCAGCTACAGATTGACAATGGTCGAAATCAAAATGTTATCAAGCGAATTTCATAAATGCTCGTTTGTGTTGGGCGTAATCATAATATAATATTATATTTAAGCTAACTAAAGATTACTAGACCTTTTTTCAATTTACGAAAATACTCGTTATCACGTTTTTATGATTGCGAGAGTCCAAAATAATCCGAAGCTGTTTCAATTTCATTTTTTATTTATACTCTATAAAAATTTATCACAGTTTCTGTGCTAGGTTCGTTTTTTTTCAATATTGAAATAAAGTCTATTTTATTTTATCCAAACAAAATAAGAATTACGATAAATTCTTAATTTTAATTTACAAAAAAATAAAAAGTACTCATATGATAAAATGAAAATATATAATACATATAAATTATTGAAATCGACATTGATTTCAATTTTTCAATGTTTTTCCAGAACACATAAAAAGCATCATTTATGCAATTCATGGCATCTGAACAAGAATCGACTTCGTCCGACGATGAAAACAGCGAGATGCTTTCAGATGATTTTTCTCTGCAAGACAGCGAAGACGAATCCGATTTACTAACAACGGACGCGAAAATCAACAAAACCAACATATTGACGAACGGACATCAAGTAAGCGAAAGCTACACCACTCGCGTTCGTTTTTAACGAATAAACCGAATACGATCATATATTTTCAGAGCGGAATAAACAGACCGGGAAGAAAACTATTCACGAATTGCCGGGAACGTTGGAGACAGCAAAATGTATCGGGAGCCTTCGCGGAACTTCGACGTCTTGTACCGACGCATCCTCCAGATAAAAAGCTGTCCAAGAACGAAATTTTGAGAATGTCTATTAGGTAAGAGAAATAAGATATTTATTTTATTTTTCAAGCTTCTTTTAAGCTATTATATTCTTTATCATATCCGATTAATATTTTAAAGTTATAACTCCGAAATTAAATTGAGTTACTAAGTATAAGTGGATGTCGACACAAGTGTTTGGTAAAACGTAGTTAATACTTCCGTACAAGAGTTTTATAATACTTTTATATATAATCCAACAGCAAGAGGTTATAATGAAACAAAATTATTACCATTATATGTATACCTATGTATAATAGACATATGACTTAATACATAGTTTTATATAAAACAAGCACAAAAGGCGCCGTATACGAAATTTTTTTTCCAAATGTTTTACTCGATTGAACTGTATATCACCAAAAACTACCAAATTTATTTAATTTCTATTAAAAGTCTTTTTTCTTTTAGTTAATTTATCAATATTTTTACAAGTGATTATAGAAGTACCTAAGGTAAAAATGGCGCCACAGGCAAAATTTTTTTCAAGTGTTTTATTGTTAGTCAATCAAATTGTATCACCATAAAACTATTAATTTAATTATTTTATTTGGTTTATTTTTCAATATTTTCACAAAAAATTTTCACATATATAGAAAAATAACGGAGCGCGTTCTGACTTATTGTTAGAAAATTGCCGGAACGCCGTTCCGGCTCCACTACACCACCGTCCACTACAGAACAAATCTTTTCTTATTTATTACCGAAAATTTGGACACTTGTCCTAGACAATCATGCTTAATATTTAGTAATAAGAAAAAGCTAACTCTATGGAGTTTGAATACTAAAATCTATCTCTTTAAGTAAAGGATAGTTAGGACGTTGAAAAATAGTTCAGATCAATAGTCGATCATAATATCAATAAATTAAAATATTTGCAGGTACATAAGATTGTTGTGTAACGTGATTGAATGGCAAAAATCAGCAAGCGGCCAACCGGCACCCTCAAGAACTTCTACTAGTGATTCAGTAACTATCAAATGTGAAAATATCACAAATAACAACACCACAAGATTTTTCTCAGCCAGTCCAATAAGCTATAATCAACAGCACAACTTGCACAATGCTACTAATAAACAAACACAACTCAGAAGTCGCGCTAGACTTAGGAGAAGTACAAATACTTGTCGGGATGAAATGTTAAATGGTTCTCAAGGTGGTGCGAATTCTGGTAATCAAACATGCAAATCTAACCTAAATATAAATACCAGATTTGTTTATGACACAAATGGAAATAATTTGTTGATGATAGCACCTTCTGTCAGTCGTCATAATCTTCAGAAGGATAAAAATGCAGATTTTTGTTATAATTCGAATATAACTGATTTCACAACCAATATGAAAAGGGAAATAAATACTAACCAAAGAATTATGAAAAAGATCAAAATGGAAATTGAAGACACTCAAGACATAACATCCAATAAGGATCAAAAACAATAAATTAAAAAAAAATCACGTATATTCAATACAAAAATTGATAAAAATACAGTTTAGTTCATAATAAATTTTAAATCAAATTTAACATACTATTCTTTCCAGCTATAATAAATTATCTACCATATTTAATCGTTTAAATAATTAAAACACTTCTGAATTTGGTTCAGCAAAATGTAGTTTTATTTTTTTCATATCTAAAAGCAACCAAAGCCATACATCTTGGAGATAAAACAGAATCAAACAATCGAACCAAAAAAGCTTCACCTAACTGTTTACAAAAGCCATTTTCTATCAAAAACATTAGTCTATCTAGTAATATTAAACTTTCTATAACGGGAGATAAACACATTCTCAGAAGATAAAATAAATCAAGTGTTTCTTTTTGATGATAATAAGATAATTCAAAGTCTTGTAAAGTTATTTCATCTAGTCTTAAATCCTTAGTATCTATATTGAGTTTTTTTACAGCCATATTAACATAATCATGAAAACTTGTTAAACTATCGCCCACATTTTTCAACTTGCTGTAAGGATTCATATTTTTATTTAAACGATCCCCCAAGAAAACCTTAAAAAAACAATGACTAAACATTTTCATATAAATTTATATGTGATATATTTATAAATAAAAACCTCTAAAAGAGCACGATAGTATATTGAACGACACGGTAGTTGACGTTCAGCACTGACCCTCTCGAGTGATTGACATCCCAACATTCGACCATTACGTCCAATACAAAAACCTAAATTTGATATATTAGAATCGTGCAGAATTTATGTAATTTATATATTAAACAACAAATAACCTTTTAAATATTCTGACATGGGAAAGTCAGCACCATTTTCGAGAGGACTTTCAGGTTGAGAAGTCAAAGAATCAGTTTCCACATGTTCATTAATGAGATGATAGCAGCATGGTATAACGCAAAGAATCGACGCTGAAGAGCATTTTGTAAATAATTGAGGAATGGTCGAACCTAATGAACCACATGTATGTAATCCTGTAAAAATAAAATATTTAAGCTTTTTTTAATATTTATATTTTCATATTTATAAATACCTGTGAAACAAAGTTTTTTGTTATTTTCTTTCACGTCAAAATTTTGTTCGATTAAATTCAATATATCTGTTTTCGGAGTAATAAATTCAGTTACGTGTTTATATAAATCATGTTTTGGATCTTCAGGGTGCTTTATTTCATTAGAAGTATTTTCGTTTGAGAAATTCATTTTTTTAAAATCATTTTCATTTATCTGAATTCTATCATTTATCGCAAGAGGTACACCTTTATTTGAAACTGCTTTTTTTAAAAGAGTTGGCCAGAGTTTCTTAAATAATAAAATTACAAATTTTTCACTTCATCATTTTATTTTAAACAAACAGAACTCCTCAATGTATCATACCACCAACCTTCATTTTATGATTTCGTTTAGCAGCTCCTACTGCATTTATAGGTGAACTATCTATATTTAGAACAGGAATATTATAAGCCATTGTTAACATTGATGAAAGATAACCTTTACCTCCTCCCATGTCGACAATGTGAGTTGATTCTGACCAATTGTACAAGGTTTCAAGAACACTTGATAACATCGCAACCTGAAAATTCAAATGATTAAATGTTGAATTCAACCTTTGTCTCATATGATAAAACAAGAAATGAACCTCATGACTTTTTTTGCTTGACATGAATTCGGGAATTTTTATGGGTGGAGAAGTTGAACTTGCACCACGTGTTTTTAATTTATTTGTGAATTGATCAAAAGTCATACAAAAATCGCCTTCTGACAATCCATGAATATTGGCATTTTCAACAAAATTAGATAGATGGGGAAAATTTTCAATGTGTTTTGAACTTTCTATTTCATCGGAAGAAGAATTGAAAATATTTTTTTGGCTTGTAAATCCCAAATTGTTTTTGATATACCAAAATGATTCGATCGCTGCTTCAATTCCATGTGTATTGACTTCATTAAGAATATCTTTCGGAATGAACTTTTCCCAGTTATTTTCTTTTATGTATTCAACCATGTGACAATTAGCCATAGGTAGTAATGGGGTCAAATAACTGACAGTTGAATCAATTTTAAATCTTAATCGTGATAAGAGCAATTTATCCATTTGTGATAGCTAAAAATAATTTATCATATGATTTAATCTGTACCATTAATACCGCAATGAAAAAAAATATATAAGTAAAACAAACTTAAAAAGAAGCAATATTGGCATCAGAGTTAAAAGGTTTGATTTTTAATAAAGAACAAAGTTTTTTATACTGTGCATGAATATCTGATATTAAAGCATCAATATCTCGTTCGACATTTTTTGTTGGGAAACTTTCAATCAACTCTTTTAATTTAGAAAGTTGTTTGATAGTTTTTTCACTATATTTTTCGGGTGTCTTTTTTACATCAACTTCATAGTAGTTGACCACTCCGAGATAGTAACCTAGAAAATATAAATTACTATGGAAAATATACGAAAAAAATATGCGAGATTTATTTTAAAATAAACGTATCAAATCATCACAATTATACGATACGTTTCAACAAAAATACCTATCTGTAATCCCAAAGAAGCTCCTCTGTGATGTCCCAAATGTGCTCCTTCATTTATTGCAATTAATCCAGGTCCATCGAAATTCCTAGAATCCTGAATTCCAGCTGCATAACCCTGTTGATGCTCTAACGTTTCTATTTCGCAAAGATCATCCAATGCTTTTGGACTACCTAACCCCTCTTCAGACATCTGTCAAATGTGACATTTGACACTTCTTTCCATGCGTATCAATTTTCATCTAAACACTATCGAACACAACTATTAACTCTTTTTGAACTTTTGACGCTTTTATACGAATACTTCAATGTCGTAACGAGGGTGGGGGGGGGAGAGCAAAAAAATGAAGTTTAAAATATGTATTGAAAAATGACGACCAGATGTTTGCTCAAACGACACTATCACATACGACACTGGCAAAAAAAGACAGTAACACACAAAATATTTTTCAAGTAAATTGGAAAATGAATCTATCGGAAACCGATGGTTGGCGAGCAAATTTTGCTACTGCCCGCTAGGGAAGTAGCAGTGGCGGCTCGTAAAAATTTGTAGTGGAGGGGCTGCAGCAATGAAAATGAAAACAGTGCGTATGTTCTTATGTACAAAATACAAAAACGTCATCATCAACACATACAAGAATCAAAATATGTATTGCGTTTATTCATCTGTACAAAAAAATGTATGAATTAAAAAAAATGCTTCGTACAGAGAGGGCTGCAGCCCCGCAGCCCCTTAGGACGAGCCGTTACTGGGAAGTAGTTTTTCGCCACTCGCTAAATGCCGTTAGTAACCATTTTCAGTTTTCGAATTTATTTTTTATTAGTTGGTAGTATTCAGAATTGCCATGTGCATGCGCACTGTGAGAATTTTTGGTTACTGGCAACATTTCCATTTCCGAACCGTTAAAATTGTTAGATTAGTGTTCGACATGGTTGTGTTTTAACAACGTGTGATAAACAGCTCCCGTTATCAATGTGTATTGTGTCCTTTGAGTGTTATATTTGGAAAACAAGCAATGGAGGACTCGGAATACAACGAACTTTTATGTTTAGTGCCCGCAGAGAAAGCGGAAGTGTTATTTCTAAAGTTAAAAAACATACCGCGTACCAAAGTGTTTAAATAGACATATGATGACATTATCCTTTGGTGACAAACCAATGTGGCGTATATATGTGAAGGGTATAAGTTGGTGTTTGAAAAGACTCGTGGCTAAGAAATACTAGGATACCACTACGTTCTATTGTGATTTGTGATATTCAGTTCTCTATGGGCGAAGGAACTTTCAAGTGATGTTAATTACAGAATATTCTTAAATTTGTCTGCGGAATCGGTTGTGAAAATTAACAATTTATTACGGAAAGTCTGCATGGCGCATACAAAACTTTAATATAATGAAATCAATGAAACTCTTCAACAAATACAACAATAATCATGGCAGTAATTAACTTCAACAGCGGATTTTTGGTAGCATTTGCCAAAAAATAAAAGAATTTTTGGTCGAACAAGTTCCGGATCGAAAGGCAGTAACTCTTATACCTATTATTAGAAAACAAATAATGACCAGAACAAAAATAATTTCTTGTAAAAATAAAACAAATTGATAAATATTATTTTGCTTTTATTTTGATCCAAGTGAAGAGATTCACAAACGAAACATCTCAGGGGCAATTCTCAATATGTATTAAATAAAGTACATATTTCAAAAATAACAGGTAACCAACGATATACTAGCCATCTTTATACTTTGATACAATACTGATTGCGAAAGTAAAAACCACAAATGGCACACAAAAAAAAAAAAAAATTTATGCACGTAAAAAAATTTCATGCCTATGTCAAAGTAATTGAATCAAAAGATTCTTTCTATAATCATAACTTTATAAATAAAAAAATTACAAGAAATCTAGATATCACAACTAAAGTACACTTTAACATTTCACATTTACATTTAAGTCTTCCAAGCATAGATAGTATTATATGAAAACTATAATCCTATCAAGATATGGGTAAGTCTTTCAAAAATGCATTATATTTAACCACCATCCATCTACTCTAATATCTTTTGAAGTTTCCTTGCGTTCCTGAAAATTATATATTTATTCATCAATAAACAAAAAAATAGAATGAAATTGTAGCTATTGAGAAAAAATCATTACATCAAGATTGTTGTTTTCTAGATCATTTGGTTCCATGTACATCTCATCAAAAACATTATTTAACTTAATATTCTTACGAAAAATGACTTGTAATTTCATCACAGCTTCTTCATAAATATTATTCACATTAGTAGATATATTTTTATATATTTTTTCTAAATCTACATCACTTTGTTTTAAGCTGATTTCTGAGCAATTTTCACAATCATCTTTTCCACACTTTTCTCCTTTAGAATGTTGTATCATTTCAACAACTATTCTGTATATAAATGAATATCTATAAAAAAAAGGTGATATATTTTACCAACTCTAAATTTTTCATCTCCATATATACGTATATAATGATCCCCAAAAAATAACAATAAAATACAAAGTAAGAAAATATTTGTTGCACTTTGGTCCCGACTTTAAAAAAAAGATACCAGTACAACCAGTTAATATTTACAAACTCTTAAGCTAATTAACATGAGCACATATTTTGGATCACTATACCTGGTAGCTGGTTTGCAGATGTCTAAATGATCAAGCGGTAGAGTATACAATGGACCCGAATTATCGTCAGCAGAATCTGGCGGTACTAAATGTAAAGAAAGACTAGGATACGTCAACAGTTTTGTAGGTAAACTTTCTCCAATACAAACTGATTTCCATCCCCCAGCTAACCATCGCTTATGCAAACGGCCCAACACTTTACTATCTAAACATTATACAAAATAATTATGACTTGAATAAACAAAATATCAATAATACAAAAATATACCTTTGCGAAGTTCCTGAACCTCTTTAGACGGCCATATTAAAGCATGAGCAGCCCGCGAGCCATGATGTGGAGTGGAAAAAAATATAACACCTTTAGTGTTGTTAGCTATTTTCTTATTTTCTTCATTTTTAGATTCAAAAGCTATAAAAATATATATTATTATCATATATATTTCAATTACAAAAAAAATGCTTGCGCTTACAATGCACTAATATATGCTTCACAAGTAACCCTCCCATAGAATGTGCTATCCAAACGATGGGTCTTGAACCTACTCCAGCCTTTTCTAAGGCTTTCCCAAGTATAAGAGCTCTATCTTCTGTACTGCTAACACCGCCGCAACTCGACCATTCCATCATCATTGTATCATAACTTACCCCAAGCACTCTATTTTTATTAATACAAAAATTATTTTTGTATATGTTACAGTCAAAGTGTATTATTAGTTAAAAGTATATTTTGTGTGACGTTTTAGATAAAGTGTATTGAATACAAATTGTCTACATAAACTATGAAGCATTATGAATTTTACCTGATATTTGGACAATCAATTGGCAACCAATCACGAGGCCAACATTTAGATCTTTCGCTTAATTCTTTTTGTTCTTCGTCACATACATTAGATACATCACTAAAAATTGTATACAATACACATTATATCAAATTTCATGAAAATATAAAAAAACAAAGTATTTTGCAAATATTATTAAAAACAATACCTTCTTGAAAAAAATGAATAATTGGAACTTCGGATTGCAGACTCTGGTATATCTCTTAATACAACCTCATAATTTCCATGATCTACAATTCAAATTCGAGTATACATTAGATAAAAGCCAAATCATATTGAAACAAAATATTATAAACAAAGTTACCACTTGTATTGGAATCTAAAATATTAATATCTTTTGTTGTATTATTTTTTTCGAGATCTTCAATTTGGTCTCTTTGCCGCCATGTTACAAATGGTTCTCCTGAAATGTTCAAATCAAATATAATTTTTTTTTAAATAATGATTCTTCAGATAAGTTCGAAATATACCTAAAATTCCATGCACAAAAATCACATCAACTTTGGGTTCTAATTGCGGCCTGTACGTTGGGTACAAAAGATAAACAGCAGGATCATAAATTTCACTATTATTTTTCGGATTTGTACTATTTTCTAAACCTGCCAAAATTCCAGCTGCCAAACAATTCAATTCGGGATCATTATTTTCATTTTCATCAATCCATCGTGCCAAAGTAGATAAGAGACCTAATATAAAAAAATAATGATTTGATAGATTCAATATTTTAAATATATAAAATTAAAATTTTATATTTAAATTCAAAAAAAAACCTGATCGTTGCAAAAGTGGTAACAAATCAGGGTAATGAGAGAGTCTGAGCATTAATCGAGCAGCACAAAGTTGTAATGATCTCTCGTCACTAGAAGCTGCCTTCTGAATAAATGCAAGGCCACCTAGTTTTGCAAAAGCTTCTTCAGCTGACTGCGGATATCTTTTTAATTCAAAATATGAATTGAATATAAAAAATATGTATGTATGTATGTATGCATTCAATAAAAAAAAACTTACTTATCTTTCAGTCTGGAAGTCATATCTAAATGATGTAGTAATATTTCTAAGGAACTTAAAAGTTCAGAATTTTCATCGTTCTTTTTAGTTTCTCTACCACTTGTTTCTTGCTCTATCAATCGTTGAACATCCTATAATACAAGTAATCGAGTTTTCAACTCATTTATAATATGATCTAACTTAAAAATGTTTTTTAAACTAACCTCATGGCTATCAGATTGTTCTTGCAAAAAATTTTTCAAGCAATTACATGGTTGAGTAATTCCAGAAACTAAATTAGATAAAACCGATTGTAAAGAAAGAGATTGAGCAGAAGCAGGTAAAGGGGGAGTTCTATCAGCTAAGCGTTTAGCACAGCGTCCACCATGTCGAGCAAGCCAAACAACTGCTCGAGCATCTAATCTTTGACTAAGCCATACCCAATCCCATTCTGAAAATCAATAAAATTAGTATTTCGAATTTTATAAAATAAAACGAAAAAATATATAAAAACATCTCACCGTCAACTTTTGTTCAACAGAAATGCGTGTAAAAAAAACAAATATGTAAGTATCTTAATTCAATTTGAAATTACAAGAAATTGGATTAAAAAAATATACCTTTGAGGTGCTTCAAAGCTGATATATGTTGTAAAGCCCTAACCCTATCGGCAGGATCTCCATTTCGACTAATATGTAACAAACGTCTCCAAATGCTTCGACGCAGTCCACTAATCCATCGATCAAAGACAGGCCCCTAAAATTGTCACGTATACAATCGATATTCAATTTTAAATCTCAGCAACGAAAATTCTACTCACTAAAGACCAAGCATCTTCATTTTGCAAATGTTGTCGAATTCGTTGTTCATAAGCAGGATCTCTCACATAGAGATATTCAGGTCTTCCACTGCGCTCTCTTTCCAACGCACCACTAGCTACAATTTTATTCAAACTATTTCTCGTTTTAATCACACTATAACCGCAAACGCAAGTCCTAAAAACATAAACATAAAATTAACACACATTCTAATAATGCACCTATACAAAAAGTATGCGCCCACACTAGCTCGAATAGCCTAGTCAAAACCATAAAATACAATAGGTAGATTAAAAACGATTCTCCAAGTAATGTAATTGAGCGATATTGACGTATTGTACTCTATAACTTTTGTTAGGCTAGTGTAGATGGGCCATAAAGGATTTTATTGATACTCAATCTTTCAAAAGAGTTCCTTTTTTGTTTTTTTTCTTATCATTACAGATAACAAAAAAAAAGTTAAAATTCCAATGACATATCGGAAAGGCCTTGCCATGCAATGACGTTAAAAACAACACATGTTGATGATTATGATAAGATTACCAATGAGGCCATAAATAAAAAAAAAGAAATAATCCTTCACTTTTTTGGAAAATTTGTATTTTAACATGAATAAAAATGCATTATAAGTGCTTAAATTGAGATTTTAAATGTATTTCATTGAAGTATTTAATGTATACTTTATAAGCTTTATAACAAACTTTGCAGATTATATTTATCAACCACATCTTAACGAATATCAGGATTACATATTGTACAATAGAATCTTTGACGTCTGAACTGTCAACATGTGCAAATTTTTACAATCTGAAAATGATTTGTGAAAACTATCAAAAACGACCTATCTACAAACACCACATGTAACCTCTATAACACACACACATACATAAACTCACGCGAAATTCATTAATTTTATTGCCGATGACACAAATATGTCTTAAAAATTTTTTGTGCAAATAGCCGATGACACAGTGTCCCAAAATTAACGCAAGATTTTGCAAACCAAAGTCTTACAAAATCTTGCGTTAGTTTTGGTACAACTTTGTGCCATCTGCTATTTGTGCAAAGCCACAAAAGTGTCACTTTTACCCAAACCCAAATCAATATGCGGACTTATATGCATAAAATACACCAACAATCTCAATTCGATTACTCATTTACACACTTTCAATACAAATTCATCGACAAACACCCACCAAAAGCAAAAGATTACCCAAAGAACATATACAAAAACTTACAGCGAAGTCAAGGCAGCAGCAGCTGGAGCATATCTGGTGAAAGCAGCCCATCCTCGAAGCCTCCATTCCCACAAGAGCTGGCGAGCGCCTCTGACCACCTTCGCCCCGGCCGACATGACAAAATGCACATCACAAGTGCAACTGCAAGCACGAGCGATGCACTCACCGTCTGACGGCCGATTGACAGTTACTGTCACAACAAACGCCTAACCTAAAAATAATCGGCCGAACCAAACGCAGCGCAGAAGTGGGCCATAGCCTTGTGGAAATAGTTTCACAACATCGCCTGATCGCTACGACTAAAAATAAATGTTATTTTCATTCAAAATGTCAGCAGGCGCCGGTGTGCGATTTGTTTTCGTATTACTGTTTACGTGTCCGTGAATTCTTTCGGTGTGACTAGTCGACGGGTTTGTCATTTGTGATGTAAATATTTGTGTTTGTGTAATGGTCGTTTCGAGGGTTTGTAAATATATGTAAAAAGTATTCTTTTTTGGATGTTTGTGCGCTATAAATAATATCGCCTGATGTTTACGTTTACACACTACAAATGTTTTGTGTTGATGTTTGTAAAGTGTGCTTGAAAATAGTTGGGTTGTGCCAAGTTCCGTGTTTTCGTTTTGATTCAAGTATAACTAATAAACACGAATTGAATAATTCGAGTAAACAATCGTTCAAAAGAACTGTAAAGTAAAAATAGAAAAAAAATCATTAAAAAAATTTATTATTTACATTTTCTATTTAAAATATACCAATATTGCTTATGGTAGAAAATAATTAAGGCCTCCTAAATGTCCTTGATCTCGTATTTTTTGTTTTTCTCTTCTCTCGTTTTCCTTTCCATCCATTCCTATGCCGAGCCTTTCTATTAACTTTTCCGCTTTAACTCCGTTGACTTCTTCGAAAAGTGCTCTTCTTTTCAACGATATATCTGGATCGAAATCCCATTTAGTTGAAGTATGAAGTGCAGGAACTCCCGCTATGTTTATTTGTATAAAATCTCGTATGGCTTCTATTTGGCAATTTACTTTACTAGAGTTTTCCAGCAATAATAAAATTAAAATGGTCTGCAATCAAAATTTTTGATTAATATTCATTGACACTCGAAAATTACGATTTAATGAATAAATAATGATAATGTGCATTAAAAACGAAAAACCAGTTGCTTAATATATAATTAATTAGATATCCGCATTAGAATTAAAAAATATTAGTTTGAAAACCAGTTTTTTGCAGTGTTCTTGAAAAACTTTTTTGCAGAATGTTTTGAGGTCACAATTTGGAATATCACATGTCAAGGACTAACGACTCGAATTCTATGCAATATCAATAAACATAAATGCATTTTTTTATAACGATGGAATGAAATAATGTATTTTTCATCAAAAATATTTTTTCCCCTATAACGTATAGCATCACATTTTTCATAACAATTGAAAAAATCAAAATAACAAAGAACTAATCCTCAAATAAGCCACTTTGAATCATCATTGACAATTTTTTATATCTTATATTCATATCATTTTCTTTAAATAACATTATATTACTTGACAACATTTTCATTTAATTATCAATCGAAACTAATAAAAAAGAAGGATTAACTCACAAATAAGCCACTGCGAATCATTTTTGAATGAAACGCTTTTTTCAGTTTTTTTTTTATATAAATATTATATTTACAATAATAAATTTGTATTGTTAAAACACGAGACACCGTATCTGCAAGGAATCACGAAGGAAACTGAACAGTCGGCCAAGCGAGTCCGACGTCGGTTCTTCGAATTGCATAAGAAGTGGTTGTAGCGCAAAACTCGAACAATTACAAAATGAAATAAGTAAACTTTGTACAACCGCTCGTTCGTTTCTTTGCACGTAACCGACAATTTTTATAGACTTTTTGCGAAAATTCATTCGAAAGACGCTCCAAAGTCTGTTCCGTTCGAGCGCCATTTTGAAAATTAAATATTAAAAAATTCTAAATAAAAACTTTTTATTTTACTGCAGAAAGAATTTGAATACGAAATTCCTGTTATTCACTTTTTCTCGTCATTATGATAATTAATCTGATAATTTATCATTATATAATTTTTTAGCTTTAACATATATAAAAATTTGAATTGAATGTGGCAAAGCGAAAAAGTGTTTCAAAAACCGCACAAACTGCCAATTAAGTAAATAATATGAAGGTTTTGCTCTTACGAACGTGAAAATTGAGCGATCGGAATATTTCGTTTACGCAAAAGGCCATTGCGTGTATAAAATCAAAAGTCAATTTAATGATTCAAACTAGACGTATTGATATGCAATGCAGGTGTGTAATGTGTGATACGAAATTCTCTTCTGTCGATTTTGAAATATCTCCAGATATTTTGGTTTAATGTACCAAATGAAACTTTTACGTAATTTCGTTCGAGTTAATCGATTTCGTGTCTTTTCAAGGAAAAGAAAAGATTTGTGATTGTTTTACTGGAAAAATAAATTTATCTAGAACTCGCACGCTCGTTTAATATTTACACGGACAGGCACCGAAAGGTACCTACAATCGTTTTCACTTTTCCTTTTACGAATATACTGAAAAAGTGTGATAAGAGATTTTCTCGATTTATTTTTTTACTTGAAAACAATATTTACTTCATAATGAATTCTAGTTCAAAATTTTAATATAAAAATATATATAAGTAATATTAGTTATACGTATGTTAGTTTTACTTTTCCTTTACAATACGAAATTAATTCGGGAATAATAAATTCTTATTTAATAATAAAATATAATACGTGACCAATTCGGCGTAGACATTGATTAAAATTTATACGAAAGACCATACTTAGCACTTGTGTAACAAACGTTTCCACATAAATGTAACCTTCGTCTGATTGACTCATTTACTAATTTCCTATTAAAATAATTTATATTTTATTTTCTATGAAACACAATTAATTTTAAATTTTTCTTTTTATTTATTTTCAATATCAACATTATTAAAATTTCATAGCTAAAATTTATGCATAATTATCAACATTACTTAGGCAGCACCAAATTTTTTCAACTCAGATATGGAATATCCAGCTCCAAGGACATGTGTGAGTTTTTCTCCTCTGAATCCATAAACCTGTTGAAACGATCTCTTAAGTCGATCAGATTGGTACGGATCAAATGGCATTTTGAGAACTTTGGTGTATTGGGGATCGCCGACTAATAGGTTTCTTCCAATACGAAAATAGCGACCAACGTTGAAAAAATCCAAGTTGCCCACAGATTCAATATTAGTCATGTGTAGAAATATGAAAAAGATAACAATCTGAAAATTGAACCACGCTTTATTTTGTTTTAGCATTTTTTTAATTGAAAATTTGAATAACGACTACGAGCTAAATGTCGAGTGTTGACAAATTTTGCATTAAATATTACAAAATACAAATGCTCGGCAAAAGCACTTACCCCGTAATAAATTCTCATTTTTTATTGCGTGCGATTCTCTAACTTAAATATAAAATAGGAAATAAATACACGACAGATGTTCATTGGTTAAATTTTTCAAGTAGACTGAATCTGTTTATGAAATATGTAAGAAAGTGAAACTATTCAAAGTCGAAGAAAGAGGTATTAGTATGCAAGAGGGATGGCATATTCATTATAATGAATACCAATTGAATGTGGTAATACTATTGTGAAATATTTGTGGTTGAGACATAATTCAAAGTTTTCTTACGGAAGAAAATGTAATGAATTTTTTTAATTTGTGTACATGAATATAAAGGTAAATAATGATGAATCACTAATGTCTTATTGTGAAAATAATACAAATTTGATAGTATGCTTGGTAAAAAAGAGACTGACAGAACAATTACGATCTATAATTTGGTTTATTTTATAGTGTATCTTCCAAGTGGTAATATTTATTTATTTTAAGCAGATCAAATAAGCAAATTCGCTGATTCTCTCTGAAACAAAATGGTTTCATTAGTTTCTCGAAATTTTGTGAATCGTTATTAACTCCATATAACAAAACATTTTCATGGAATCATATAATGTTGTGATGAAATGATTTCCTAATTTGATTAATGAACAAAAATTCAAAATGAATATTTACTTAGGTGCATTAAACGACACTTGATACATTTATATTTTCATATATTTGATTTTTCGTATGTATCAAATAATTATTTTTTCAGTAGAGAATAAGAAGCATTTTATATAATATTCAATTTATTTCATTATATTTTCCAGTTAGCCTTTTGGTAATTCTAAAATGTAAAATTTTCCCATTTAAATATCTACATTAAGAAATCCGTTCATTTAGTTTCATTGAATAAAATATTTCGTTTTTTTCCATAATTCATACGCAAAAAATAAAATTACTTTTTGCCTCAGAAAAACTAGTGTACATGTTATGTTATAATGAGTTCATGTATGCACATTGGACAAGAAAAATGACAATAGTATATTTATTTGTTATCTTTCTCATGGGAGATAAAATAAAAAATTCAAAATATTTCAGAAATAATATTATGATAATTTCTAACTGCTTAATTCCCAAATACAATTGATAACCCAATGCAAAGTATGATAATTGTTTCACAAAAATAAATACAACATTCAAATACATTATTAATAAATCAAATTTAAAAAAATGCTTTTGACAAAACTGAAATATTTCATTTTCATAAAACATACATATAAATAAGCATACGCGTTTAGCGTGAAGGAATATCAATATGTATATTATAATCAAACCGTTCTGATTACATTACATTCAAAGTTCTTATGAGAACTATTAGATGTATATCAATCTCAAAGTCTAAACACAATATAATTGTTACTGTATTCTATAAAATCGTGCAAAAATAATTAATTTAACGAAATAAATAAAAGTACTAGTCATCATTTTCTACAAAGAATATTTAAAAAATGTCCTGTGTATTTGTAAAAAATAAACAAGAAAATTTTTTGCAATGTTTTCTTTAGTGATATAAAAATTTCATATATTTTACTGACTTAAAGCTATGCCATTTTAAAAATATTGAATATTACTTGGTATTTGGTAAATAAAGTATGTACAATTATAATAAACAAAATATATATAAGCAAAGCTGATTTAAGAACTTAGGCACTAGACATACATCGACTCGTGATTGATGTATACTTTTTTTTATACATGTAAATAGTGAATTTATTTTCCAGATTTTATGACGACCACATTTTCAATTGTTTCAACACTTCGTCGTTATCTGTAATTTCTTCGGCTTCTAAAAGGTGAAAATCAAAATAAAACATCTATCTGAAAATTTATTCAATATTTTAAATGTAACATACTATTTTTGCTAGTTCTAGGCTTGACCGCAGGTGCCAATTCGCCGGTCGGAACTTCTGGAAGCTCGTCCGTTTCGCCGACGCCGAGTAGTTCTTTATCCAATTCTTCCTAAAATTTGATAAAAAAATTAAAAAACTTTTACTAATAATAGAATTACATAACAGCGCAACACGGACTTGTTCGAGTTCTTCGAGCTCCTTTTCGAGTTCGTCCTCGTCTATATCTTGACCGAATGCAACCGGATTACTAATAGCGTCACTAATTTCTTTAGCTACATCTTGTTGCTCGGCTATATCGTCCATCATATCGTGTACTTGATCGACGTCCCTAAAAAAACACAATTATACATCGATGGATTTACTAATAGCTCATCATATAGATTAAACAATGTAAAATACATGTGCTTATGAGCGGCTTTCAAAGCGTCTGCAGCGTTCTTCATAGTCGTCAATACGGCGGTATTCGTATTGGCAGATTCGAGAGCTTCTCTCTGCATTTCGATAGTGCTAAGAGTTCCGTCGATCTGCTGCAGTTGCTTTTCGTAACGCTTTTTCTTTTTCAAAGCTTGAATAGCCGCTGAAAATCGAAGATATAGTTTTTTATATAGTGCAATAATAATAAATGTTTAGATAAACTAATAGAACAATGAATCATAGCTGTCATGACAGATGAATGTGAAGTGGAAGAGAAAAGGCACCTCTCTTATTTTTGGAGGCGTTTTTCTTGGCGATTGTTATTTCTTGGTCGATTTTCTTCTCGAGGAAGTCCTGTTTCTTGACGAGCATTTCTTCGGTCTCGCGAAGCTTTTGGATAGCCTCGCTCGTGGTGGGAGCCGCCGCCTCCTTCTTCCCGCCGAACATCTTCGTGAGGAAACTCATGGTTGCTTTGTGTGGCGCGCCAGTTATACCCTAATGGCCCTCTCCCTTATTTCGGGGTAAACGCTCGGAGGTCTAGACGGGGAACGACGAGATGCGTCACCGACCTCAGCCTCGAACACCACTACAAAAACCTCACTTCACACCTGTTTACAATGTTGCCAACGCTCATGCCAAATGTCATTTGTGCGAATTTTTCCTTTTTTCTATAATATGGCTGATTGTGAAATTCATTTACGTATCATTTGTTTGGTGACCAAACATTTGACCAAAAGAAAATAGAACACACGACACTAGAACACACCGACAGTAGAACACATGACACGCTTATGTGCTAGGTAGTGTCATTTACGTAGTCAAAAGTCTCGAGGCGTAGGCTTGCCAGATGGTATCCAAAAAGAGGACATGTCCTCCTTTTCCATGTTTTGTCCTCCCGTCCTCCCTTACCTACTGTAAGTCCTCCTTTTTGCTAAAAATCGGGCGGGACCGGCGGGAGGCGAAAAAGGGAGCAGGACGACTGATTGTAAGTGTGCAGTCAGTTAAATCTTTAATTCTTACTCGATACAACTTCGAAAACATGACGTGAAGATTTTTATAATTATTTGTTAAAAAACCAAGAACTTCTTTCTAAAATTGGAAGCTCAGCTAAATATGATTAAAATAAAGTAAAATAATATTTTTAAAAAATCGTTTAATTTCTGAATGTCCTCCTTTTTTACTTAAAATCCTCCTTTTTAGACCCATCTGCCCTCCTTTATCAAATTATCATCTGGCAACCCTACTCGAGGGCAGTATTTTTTTTCGTTCTGGTTTAACGGTCCAACAAAAAATATATTTAAGTTCGATTCCGGTTTTAGGTTGGTTTGCGGTTTACGGTTCAGCTCCGAGTTTTCAATAAACCGTACACTTGATAGCTTGATAGCTTGTTTCAAATACATTTGATACAAATTTAAATTTATATAAATTTGAAAAAAAAAGACGTTGTAGTAGGGGACGCCGCAAATTTTATAGGGGGGTTTACTGTATTTCAAAATTTTTCGCAGATTGTGTTCTATCTATGCTCGGTGTTGAGTCGTGTGTTCTACTGTCGATGTGTTCTAGTGACGGCGTGTTCTAGTATAGTATATTATAATATTGTTTCGGAAAAATCCGAGAACCTGTTAATTTACATTTCATTCTAAAAAACGAAGAAGAAAAATGATCATTTGATCATCATTCGTATTTATGAAATCGGTCATGCTCGACTAATTGCGTGTTTATGTTAGCGTTGTTTACGCGTCTACGGTAATAACCTAGTAGTGTTCCGGCGCCGGTACAAGATGGAGCGTGCCGTTTGTCAGCATTTGAAATTTCTCGGTTGTCGATCTTCCGCAGAAATCGCATTAGCATACCAAGTGTATTTGGAATTGTTCGACGTGAAGCGAATGCACGACGTCGCATTCTACTACAACATCGATATAAATCAAGTATACTTCACGGCGAGGGTTTGTAAGAACTCTATTCCATGTATATTCGTCCCTCATGCGTCACATGTAGCGGCCACCGTACCGTATATAGAAGAATTGCAAAGAAATTTGTGTACTCCAGAATATGAACAGTCGGTCACGTTGGTTTGCATAGAAGAGGATTCAACTGTGGTCTTCTACACGTTTTTTTGTGAGTTCATCGAATGTCAACATCCTGAATTTCTTGTCAAGTCGAAAACTAGAGAAGAAAGGAGAGCATATTTAGATAGCGAATTAAGAAGGAAACGGACTCGAATATTGGAAGAATTTTTTAGACAACGGATGAATGAGGATTGATGATAAGATTTTAAAATACTTGTAATATTTGATCGTTTGTAAGGAATTATCAGTTTATATGTAATTTTGTTTAATCAATTTGTAAATTGTAATGTATTTTTTAATCATTTTATTGTATCTTTTTAAGAATGTTCATAAATATTTTGTAAATTCAAATGTTCCTATATTGAAATAAAATTTTGATAAAAACAAACGACTTTTATAATTTAAATATATTTAAATACAAATATATAAAAATAAATTATATATTATTAAATAACTTAATACTAAATTATTCCTAAGTTAACTTCTATATATGAAGATGATTTTTCACATATGACATTATCGACGAAATAAAAATTATTCTCAAACAGAAATTTTCCAAAGTTTACATGTTAGTCTTTGTTACTCCGATCTGAAGTTGAATATAAAAAAAGATTTTTAATACAAAGGTTTCTTTATATGAGCTACAATGACTAAAATGTCTGTTTCATTTATGTTTATGACACAAACTCGTTTAATTTTTCTTCTTTCGAGAAATTACTGCAAAGAGTTACAATTTAAATTTTTACTAGACATTTTTAAATATTTACAATTCTGATAGTTATTGTTCCAGTTAATATACATTATATCGTATTCGAGAAACAAAAATTAAACAAGCTTAAAGTTTATCGCATCTCATGAAAATAGATTCATTAGATTCGACAAAATTTCTCATTATTTTTTTTTCAACTTTGTTCATCTTAAACTTCATTTAATTCAAATCACAATTGGTATGTAAACAATCATTAGATTTTACGATGCAGTTCAGGCACATTATATCTTAAAAGTTATGCATTTAATTTTCTATGGTATGGTAGCTTTTTTGGAATCTTGTTTTTTCGTCTTGATGCATTTCCCTCTATAACATATTTCTGTTTCGTGCGATACTTCTGTCGACATCGAAGTACTTATGATATTTTTAGGATCCCAAAAAATTGTTGGAGGTGTTGTACTTTCTACAAAATCAGTTTTCGAAATATTGATTTCATCGTTGACTTTATCGTTTGCTGATTCATTGTTGGGTTTAGTTTCTAAATCTGATTCGTCACTTTTGTAAATATTAGTTGTTGTGTCTACCTCAGTAGTAAATTCTATATCTTCTTGTTTTTCAGTCATCTCTGTTGGGATTTCTTGAGGAATTTCAGGAGTTGTTTGGAGAAAATTCTCTTTTGAAATTTCAGTAACAACAGATCTTTGAGTAGAATTGACTTCTAATTTGTTCAGGTTATCTTCAAAAGAATCTACAGATTTCATTGTAGTCACGTATTCATCTGCTTCGGTAGTGATTTCATCAATACTTTCGTTTATATCAATTGTAGTGAAATTATCTTCGATAGTTTCTGTATTATCTGAAAATCTATTATTGTTTGGGTGTAATGTTACTGCTTCATTATTATATGAACTGTACTCTGGATATTTTGTGCCAAAGTCTACACTTTCCAATTTATCAAAAAATTCAGTTTTGGTTTCTGATTCATAATCATCGGGAACAATAGTCGTGAATTGAATATCATTTTTAACAGATGATGAGTCTTGAGATTCTATTTTTTTTTCAGAAAATTTACTATTTTCGATAGCTGGTGATTTTGAGAAAATTTCTGACGATTTTACAGGTTTATTTTCAAGATCGTTTGCAGAATTTCCATAAAATTGGCTCTCGGCTGCTTGGAACACATCTTTATTCACAGGTCGCACTTTTACTTTGCGCCACACTCCACGTCTTCTCGCTTGTCTTCCATTAGTGAAATCCTGCAATAAAAAGATATTATAGTATAGAATGATATATATAGTATAGAATAGATATATATAGTATAGAATGTCACATTCATAAATATCAATATTATCAATACCACATTACCTTATTTTCAACAGTCGTAGAAAAAACTCGATCCTCCGCCAATTCTCCAGTTTTAGAATTTGCAAACGATTTCTCGTTGAGTCTTTTTATTTCTTTATTCACCATTATACTTTCATCTTCATTTTCTTCCAATTTGCGAGGTAAAATAGTGCTTTCTGGTGGTATTTCGCCAAATTCGCCGCCTTCATTTTTCATGACACTTTTATTATAATCATCATTGTATTCATCTTCATCTTGTTGTTCTAAATTTCTCATTACTTCTTCTAAAACACTTTCGAATGTTGATGCACCACCAGATGTTTTATAAGTATCGCTTTTATCGTCTTCAAACAAGGAAGCTAGAAAACCCGAACTTGTGGTTGAGGATTTTTCATCGTTCAATTTATTACTTGAAGGTGTCACGGATATTAAAATGTCGTCGTATGCATTTCCAATAGTAATGATTTCACTTTTTTCAGTATTTTCTTCTTGATATGGAAGTTTTGTTCCATATTCCGAACCTTCTGATTTCATTTCGTCGGCTATTAAATTCGGATTAAATATTGGTTGGAATGAATTAAATGCTAATTTCGGAGACCAGTGACTTTCAGCTTTACCATTTTCTGGATTATATTGTTCGTCTCTATTTCGTTTTGAGGTAAATTCTACATATTCTGGCCTATTGATGGAATCATACGTTGCCTGATCATCTGATTCTTGAGAACTTTTATCAACCTGAGGTCGTCTGAAATATTTTTGAGCTGGTTGTCGAACTCTAGTGCTGTACTTCTGTGGTGCTATTCTTTCAGAAGTTTTTCTGTATTTTTCACTAGAATTTTCACTCACGTACTCTTCAGAAGATTGACTATTAGGTTGTTCTGTGGTTGTTGTAGTTGTGGGTCTTGTGCGCAATCTTCCACGAACTCGTACTCTTTTATTTTGATTGTTTTCATTGACCACTGTTTGTTCAGTCGTTGTTCTAGATCGAGGACTAGTTACTGAAACACTGCTTTGAGTAGGTCTCACTGGACGTCTTCGGACAAAGCTATTTCTTTTTGTCGTTACTTCGTTGTCAGTCGAAGATGCTTCATTGACTGGTCTTCCAGTAGAAGATTCTGGAATGTATACGGGATATTTAAATGTCGTTGAACGGGAATCTGACTGCAATTGATGCCTGTTGGATTTCAGTTCAGCCTCGATATCTTCAATCCTCATGGTTGTTTTTCTTCTATCGAATGCAGGTCTGTATGTGACAGGTTGTAGATTGACTGAAGATCTTCTTGTAAAGGTTAAATTTGGTTCGGTGTTTACTTCGACTTTTTCTACAGGTTCAGCAAATGGAGTCGATTCTTTCAATAATTTTGGTCGTGATTTAAGTTTATTTCTAAATCTCGCTATTGGTATATCTGTAACTATCGATTCTGTTTGTGCCTCTTCGGTGCTCTGGTATGTTTCTACTTTAACGATGTCAGATTCCGGTTTCTTCTGAGAGTTCTCTTCTATGGGTGTTTCTTGATTCGAAACTTCTTTTTCCTCGTATTTCACGCTATAAGTTCTATCAGTAGTTACATCTTTGGTGATAATTTCTGATGCAAGTGTACTAACACCGTTTTCGCTATTGATTTCGACGTAAGAATCTGGAGGAGTCAAAAATTTTTGTTGTTCACCTTGGAAGATCGGTTGATTATCATACGTTTCTGAAACCGATTCAAATTGCTTATTTTCGTACGGTTTTTGAGTACTTCCGGTAGTTTCGTAAATTCTTATTTTTCCATTAGTCAAATCGACACTTTGACTCCCTGGGAGAGCAGTTGACGTGCGTACTTCGTGAGTAGTCAATTTTTCAGTAAATGTAACTGGATAGTTTTGGTGTAACACATCTCGTTGATAAGCTAAACTATCACCACTTTCGCCATTATTTGTTTTCTTCTTCTTCGCTACATAATCTGATCCTTCATAGTTATCTGAAGGTTTGAAATGTGTTTTACCTCTAGAGCGAAGTCGTAAATTCCGTGTTGCCGCGGATGTTTTTGGTAATGAACTTTCGGTCGTTGGTTTCGGTTCGTCTTCGGACTGCTTATTTCGATATGATTGATATCTTGTAGTTTTGAAACTTTCTTTTTTAGATGGTTCATAGTTGGAAGATTCTGTCACTGATGATTCAGTGGTTGTTGTCGTTGTGGTTGATTTGAAATTTTCATGTCTTGATCGGAACGTGCTAGGTCTTCTAGTCGGTGTTCTCCTAGTAGTTGTTGATCTTGTTACTTGTTCACCATTTTCAGACTTCTGGGTAGTATAGCGTGGTCTTCCGCGTGAATGAATCGGCCTTCTTGTTACAGCCGCTTTTGTGGTTGGAGCAGGAGTAGTTGTGGTCGTAGTGGTAGTTGATGTAGTGGTTGTTATTTCATTGGTAGTTGGATTTTCTGTTTGATATTGAATATACTGTTCATTATTTTCTATTTGATCGCCTCCTGATGGTAGAGGGTACTGATTAATAACAGGTGAGTAATTATCTTTAATTCGTTGATTGTAAGTCAACGTCGGTTCGTTAACGATCGATGATGATTCGTATTCGTTTGGTTTCCTTGTAGTGCTGTGTCCAAAATATGGAAGAGGTGAAAAATCATCAACGGAGGAAAACCGTATATTTTCTGTTGATGGTGTCTTATTATCGAAGTAGGAATCCGTATTTGTGGATACTACGTTTACATTATCAACATTGTAATCCTTTCCATCTTTTATTTTTAATTTTTTAATTTCGTTAGACTCATGAGCGTTCGCCGGTTGGAACACTTGATTTATAGCAAAAGCATTGTGTGGCTGGTAAGTCTGTGGAGCTTCAGTGGTAGGAATCGGAGTTGTTTGAATTTTTTCACTCGTGAGTCTTAATCCATTTGACGACCCATCAATAGCTGCATTTGTAATGTAATGTCCACGATATTGATAGTTGGTCGAAGGAGTTTGAGGTTTAGGCGTCGTCGGTGGAGCATTTGTATATTCCGGACTTGCAAAACTAAAGTAACTCACTGTAGGCTTTGAAGGTGGCAATGTAAAATATGAAGTTAAGGGTGGTCTAGATGTCTCAACATTATTTTCGGGTCGTCGGTTAGCTGGCAAGGGTCTAAATGTGTTGAACGATTGTTGATCATATGGTAAAAATGAGGAATGATACGATGACAGTGTACTTTGAGAAGTATGCACGGGATTTGGAGTCACTGATGGGAAATAATTGAAAGTACTTGGTTTTTGAGATGGAATTTCGTTAATCGTTGTTCTGAAAGATTCTGTAGATGGATTTTGTTGGAATGTGCTAAATCCAAAAGTAGAACGAATATCTGTAATAGGAGTAGGCCTAGTATTTTGAAGTTCACTCATGAATGGATTTACAATTACAGATCCGACATGGGGAGCTGGAAAAGGTATTTTAGCAAATCCATCGGGAGCTTTATAGCTAAGAGGCGCAACAAAGAATGGAAGATTATCAATGTTTCGTTGAATTCTACTTCCATCTACATTAGACAAATATGGCAATTCGAATTTTGCGTAATTGTCGGGTATTCTCAAACTCGAAGGTCCAACAAAAACTTTGGGTGAATTTGGTCCAATATTATCTAAAACTGATATACTTCTAGCTTCTTTAAGCACGGTAAGAACATCGGATAGTTTGGATTTCTCTTGAGATTTTTGTTCCATATAAACAGCCAAAGGTGGTTGATGCGCCTTTAGTTTTTTTGATCTTGGTGTAGTAATTACTGGTGTCGGATACAGAGATTGAGTGAACGGAAAAACTACCGTTGAAGATGGTTGATATTTAGGTTGTCTATCAAATTGATTTTGTTTAAGTTTTCCTTGTAAATGTTGAGTATTGAATGCTTGCTGTATTAATTCTTGATGGATATTATGCAACTGAGTCTGTTGACGTTGAGTATAGTCAGGAGTAGTAGAAGCATAAAGTTGATTGTTTATTTGTCCTGGAGATCCGATTGAATCTCTTATAGATTCGTGTTTTTGAGAATTTTTCAAAAGTTGTTTAGCATCAAATTTCTCATTCTGTAAAGTTTCTAATGGTACGTATAAAAGTTGTACTTCTTCCTTCTCAACCGTTGTAACTGTCGATGTTGGAGGATATGAATTAGCTGCTGATGATCTCTCAGTTACCTTTTGCATACTATTCTGCGTAGGTTTCCCAATTAATTCTGGTTTGGCTTTGTAATTGGGTGTTGTAGGCTTCTTTTTCGCTGCATTTTGGAAATAGTCAGATGTAGAATTTTCTAATTTATAACCATCTACATATCGAGGAGCATCTTGCTTAAATGGTTTTTGTTGTTGACTTGGAAAAGAATTTTTAGTCTGACTGTAAAATTGATTATTCAAGTTTACAGGGTTTTGAACAATTTGCGATGATAACGCAGGCTGTTGTATTTGCGGAAACTGCGGTACATTATATTGAAGACCTCTTTGTGGAACAAATGCTTGAGCAAGAGGATTGTACTGAGGATCAGTGAGTGTCAATTGCACAAAAGGTTGATTTATTCCATTTTGTTGAGTAGCAAAAGATGATTGACCAGCTGGTACTGACTGAAGGAACAACTGACGTGACCCTTGTTGCACATAATCATTCGGTGATGGTTCAGCAGGAAAAAAGCTCGATTGAAACGGTGTTGGTTGGTTAAGAACTCTAGAAGATGCTTGTCTCTTGCTTGGAGAAGATGATGGCTCTAGTGGGACCCAATCTCCAACACTTTGTGTAGACAATTGTCTCGACCATCTTCCATCCGTCTCTCCTTGACTCACGACTCCAGCAAAAATTACTGCGGTGAAAATAATACTTTGGATATTAATCGACATCTGAAACAAAATAAAGACCATATTTTAAATAATGATTGGGACATTGCGTCATATAAATTGCGGTCTAATTAGCCGGTTCTGATGCTCGAAATGTTGCCATCGTTGGTCAGTCTTATGTAAGATTATGAGGAAATGCGTTTTGCAACTTTAAGAGGCTTCCGTGTTAAAGAAAAGTTGAATCTACATACGAATTAAAAGGGCATTGTTCCAAAGAACGCCTTGCTGTGATTTCACTCTCATTTTATATGGGGTTTGTGTAGAGTGTTGAATAAACTATCTATAGATAATTCATGATAAGTCATCTAAGTACAAGTAATGAAATATCTAATATACATGAGACGCATCAATTGATTTAATTAACCTAATCACCCGAGCGTTAAGCCATAACAGTAATGACGAAAAGTCATATTTGTCGCAATTAGCAACAATTTTTTAGAGACAAGATTTCATACTAAACTTTCGACTCATGCTTGAATTATGTATACGCGAATCAAGACCGGCTCGAGAATTTTTATCAAAAATTTCAATTAAGAAGAAAAACAATTAGAGATGCGGAAGTAGAGCGCTGATATGGAACAGGTTGTACGCCAAACGGAATCACGAGATGATGGTGATGTTGCTGTGTGGCCAAACCCCCATGAAAGAACTGTTAAAAATTCACGCTTCAGAGATTTCTCTTCTGTGGGTCAATATGGTATATGAGTATGTATTACAATCGCGTACGTATATGCACACGTGTATTATTTTTACTTCCTATTATTAAAATGTTTTTCTACAAATTGAAAGGTTTTTGAACGACCTACTAGACATTATCACAATCCGCTTTGGTTTAATAGTATTCGATTCAGAGAAATTTAAGTTTCACTCGAACACGAGTTATTTGAACAATCGCGTTATTAAATTCGTTTTGTGGGTGCTTTCACCAATTTTTATCACTGCATTTGACAATCGCAAAACAATTGTGAAATACACGATTTTCATTTCACGTCCATCGTTACGCCCTTCAGACTAATATATCATCGGCTGATTCAAATGAACCATTTAACACAATGTCAAAACACGCATCCGTTAGAAGTCAATTAGCGAGGTGTGGTCTTAACGAGTGAAAGGTCTTTCGAAAACTGGATTTACGCTTTTGCCTCTAAAAAGACACTTGAACTTTTCGACGAAAGTAAACACAGACGATTTCTTTTCACGTAACACGCCGAGTTGCAGCACATGTACCATTATTCCGAAAGGCTATTGTTTCAGCCGCATAACCGTATTATTACCGCTAATTTTTTTCCAATAGAACACCATTAATATGTCCCGAGCAATAATCGAAGACGGTTCGCACGAAACGGGAGCTTTTGCCTTTCGCATTGTTCTCATGGAGAATAAGTCGCGAAGTTAACACATGTTTTTGCGTAGAAATCCAACGAACAGAAGTATGTCGGCGACCTTAGATCTCGTCAATTCGACGATTTCCATTTACGAGAACACGCCCGTCGAAGGCTTTTCACGATCAAGGGAAAGTGTTTTTGGACCTCGTGATCTCCGACTCCTCGCAGGTGGATGGGTCTGACCTCGTTGCGGAGGCGGAGGCTTTTTTCTTTCTTTCTCCGATCGAGCCCTCGTAGAAAGTTTTTCGTCGTGAGTTTTACGAGTGCTAAAATAATAATCGTCGATATCGTCGCTTTCCGCATTACGTGATCGACGTTTTTCCTTTTCTTACATGTCCGCCGAATTATCGTAAGCGCTTTCGCATATTTGCCCCGCGGCTTCCATACGAAATTGAGAAGCGTTGTGAATTTGGCGAGCTTTGAAAATAATTAGGTGTAATGCCGTTTTAACAACTCGCCGAAATGCGTCGATGTGAAATTTTGTTAATGTGACGCCTATAATCACTTAATTTGAAATCGCTTTGATTTTTTTTCGTGCGCTTTTAATAAAGATGTATGAAAAATAATTGTAAGAAAGTTAGCCTGAAAAAATTTTAAAGCGATAATAAATTTTCATCAAATCAATTGTGACTCGTTTATGATTTTTTTTCCAGAAGTGAAAATTAAATATGAAATATAGATAATGTGACGAGAGATAGAAAGGAGAAAATTAGTCTTTGAATAGCATTACTGATTGAGTTCATTGCTTGAAACATCTCTTGTAATAAATTTTATATTAAAAAAAATATGTATTGATCAAATTAATAACTGATTCATTCAATAACGAAAACATACATAAAAATATTAATTTAATAATAAAAAAACATCGATATCAACCATTTTTTTTAATTCGTTTCCTCGATAGGTTCTCAATTATTCACTGAATCGATTCGAATTTTTTTTTTCGATATTTGGGAAGACGTGATACGAAATGGATTAAACCAGCCAGGGTCCGGGTGTAGGACCGGTTGCTGAGTCTTCCATTTTCACTTTCCACAAGGTGGAGAAATGCGTAAAACGTCATATCAGACCACTTTCGGCGGACATAAAGACGGACACATACCTTATCGACTTTTCTTGCATTTCGTATCGGACGTGATGCAACTGCAGTTATACAACTTGGACGTTCGACAAATCCCGATACTTATATATGCTTGTAATAGAAACTCACTTCTTCATGTGAATTATGTATTCCGACCGTAAATCTTTTACTTTTTGTTATTCAACGTGTTGCAATAACATTTTATATTTGTTTTTCACTTGCAAAGAATTTCTAGTATAAACAGACATACATTCATTATAAATATCCGGCGTGTTAAATACAGTGTTACATTAAAGTTTTTGTTATATTTTTTATTGTAGTCGATCCGGTTTACTAAGTCGCCCAAAAATTGTATTGGCCTTAATATTGCTAAATAAAAATAAACGTATACAAACCACCTATAAAACATTTATGGTTTTCCCTGTTTAAAAAAAAAATCGATAATTCGAAAAATACATTAAACGTTTCCAACCAAAATGATTTATAAATATATGCAAAATGTATCGTGCTAAAATCTCTTCGCTTTGAATCGTGCATTTTCAGGAGAAAGTCGATAATGGTAAAAATTTTTTGTTCGTAATTTATTACCTTGCATCACGAGGAATTATTGTAACACATTTCGTTTGGAGAAATATAAATTCTCTGTCGATCTGACGATGGCCATGCGAAGTCGAAATAAATCAGTCGTTTTATTTCCTACGACGAAACTCGAACAAAGAGCTTTCGCAAAATAAACATTTGAGCGTGTTTCACTTTTGTCTAACCGTATCTGATTTTAAAAAAATGTTGGACTCATCTAGTCGCCGAACGAAACGAGAAATGTTAATGTGAAATTGCGCAGTTATTCTTGTCGAGGAGAATCAAGTGTTTTCAATGCAGGCAGAAATTTGAATCGAATGAAAAATACGTAGGTTGTAATTTTTAATCGATTTTGAGAAAACGCAGATTTTTTTTAGAAAATTACTACATCGTATATGGTCATTTGTCTGATTTTGTTGGAATGTTGAATATCTACTTAAAATAGGTGTGTTGTGATAATTTATATGAGTGGTCAAATCGAATGGTATTTCATGTTTAAAATACGAATATAATGTTATATTGAAAAAAAAGAGAAATCATAGTCAAATTTCCTATATCCATTTTAGTATTTGAAATCATAGGTCAATTAAAATGAAACATAATTCACACTTGTAATTTTAGGTTTTGATGTAATACACATATTATACATAGTATCATCAGGAATCAATTCAAATTTGAACTGAAAAAATCATTTAATAGAACGAGAGATTACGATTACAATTGGAGCACAAATCTTTAAATAACGATGATTACCGATAATCTTTTCGAATAGACTTAATTACTACTTTACACATAATAAGCATGATACGCAAGTTCTGTGTGAAATTCTTCGATAAGCGAATTATCGAATCAACTATTCAGGTCAATTTCATCGTTTGCTCATCTTTTTTCGAATTAAATACTACAATCGATAAATAATTCCTTCGCAATTTAGGCAAGGCAAAAACTAAAATCGAAAAAGTCGCCGATTTCGCCAAATTCATTCATAATCGATTCGACAAGATTCACGGACTAGTCTAGGAAACGTTTACGATTCGGAATGAGGCCAGACATTTTAGAGGCATCGAAAAAAGAAGATCTTCGGCGACGAAAAAATTAACATTGGCCGTTGACATTTCTACGGACAACCTGTTGTTGGCTTTGACAATGAAAGTTGTTTTGGTCGCGCAGTGGTTTTGGGCGTGGGACTTTTCTCGCAGTGAAAAGCCGATCAAATATTTATCTTTTCCTCGCGATTGCATTAGCATAAACTTATGAATTATAATGCACACACATCTGCCCAAATGTTGTTTGTTCACGAACACAATCAGGCATTAGAAATCTTCTGTTATCGTTCGATCTCTAATAGTTCGACACGACGTCAATCAATCGGTAAGGATCTTTCGGTTTTTATTGCGGTATTAGTTTATTAGAAATTTAATTGTCGATAATTATAATATGCCTTGCGAAATAATGTGGTGGTCTGGAAAGAAAAAAGAAACAATAGTGCGCGTTAATTATTATGAAATTTTATCACAATACTCGATACGTACGAACTAATCTCTCAACAATGGTCTAAGTTAATTACTGAATGTTCATTTATTTCTTATTGATTTTGAGAATTTTTCATTGAAACAAACAATTATTAACACTTAAAATAGTAGGTACATTATTATTTTTATACTTAGTTAAAATTTTCTATCAATATTTTTTCTTTGTTTTTAAAACAGATCGAAGGTCATCTAGGTCGTATAATAGTTTCTATCTAAATGTGAAACCGAAATTCCGCAAGAATGATTCATTAAATTCAAAGGTTCTAGTGTCGAAACGTAACATGATGCAAATGCCGTAAAAATCTCCGATACGGATGAATCATTCGATATATTTGCACATATTCATAAATATGTAAAAACTCAACGCAAATAAGTCACATTAGCATATGCGGATGCTGTAAATTTGTCTCGTTACTTTCTGTCATTGTTGAATATGACAGATCCGGTGAAAGTGTCAAAAAACTAAATATTACGTACTGTACACGCGTTTCGATTTCATCGTCAATTTTTCTCCTAATGACAAATTCCTTTTTTTTTATTTTCACTTTCGTTGAACATTAGACACATGAGCTACCGTGACGCACACAATTTACCCGAAGAAAAATGATTTTTTTTCCACCCGTCAAAAAACATACAATGGATCATAATAACAATGCTCTTGTAGCCTTTCGGACTTTCCTTTTTTCAATATTGTGCAATAAAACGGAACCGATGATCATCATCGGCAATTGTATCATTATAATTCGATCCATTTGAAGAGTTATCCAATCAGCGGAACGGCCACGTACTATGCGTAAGTCTTATGACACACGTTCAATCAATTTTTATCGGAAGAAAGTTGCAGTGACTTTTCAAGAGACGTTTTCACTTTCGTTCCTGCTTAAGATGGTTTGTGGTCGGGTGTCGGATCGATGTTAAATTGAAAAAAATTGAAGACGTCATGATAAGAGTCATTGACATTGTTTGATTGTACGATATGATACTTTCTAACTTTTTGTGTTGTGTAATTTTTTTTTGTGTAAAGGACATTTTTTCTTTGAAAAACCTTCGAGATTGAATGTTATTATTTTATATGTGGGAAGTAATAAATTGGAAATAAAAAAATAATAAATTCATGTATGGGAAGTAGAATTTACCACGTCACGTAGATTTCAATCCTTACCGATTTGGTTAACAATATTTTTTTGTTAATATACCTAATAAATTTTAGATGGACAGCAAATTATTATAGTTTTTGTATTTTTTTGTTCTCTATAAGGAAAGCTGTTCAGATCTTTTGTAAAAAAAAAACGCGATATACATACATCACTCAACTTTTCATACATGCATATTTATAAACGATCCAACATGACATTCGTTAAAATTAAACATTACCACAATTAATACCATCAATTACAATTTCCATGATCATTCGTGCATGACTCAACCGATTTTTTTCGAACAAGATCGAAGCCATGCAATCGAAATGGGCGACTTCGTATAGAAAGTCCACTTTTTTCTAATACTTATCATTATGCATTGTCGTAATTGAAGCCATTGGAACAACCCGCGACTCGAACTACGGCGACCCATGGAGCCATTGTCGATGGCACGCCATGATCACGAATCGCCAGAAAAAAATATCGTAGTAATAAATGAAGCCTTATTAAACAATCGTGCTACGAAAGAACGGCACGCGTTTTGCTCGTGCTCCAATATGTGTGCGTTTAACATTTCGTGCCAAGTCGACCGCGTTCATGGCCGATGGTTTTGTAGGCCTGGCGGACAATTGTTCCGTGCCGAATATATATTTATTGTGTTATTTATTTAATTTGCAATGGGTCGATGCACTTTTGTCCGCTGGAAGAGACTAATCGATCGTGGGATTTTTTTTTAATGACGCCAAAAAATTGATAGTTCTGTTCGTGATGTTATAAAATTTTAATAATCGATGTTTTTATTTATTGAAAAAAATTATTGAATATGCATTTCAATCCAATATAAATGCTAATACTAATGGATTTGAATGTATTGAAAGTTTTCGATTGAAAAATTAATCATGCTGAAATTATGTTATATTCAAACCATAAAATAAAAAAATTGAGTATATTTGAAATATAATCAAATCAGAGCGTAAAATTTTCTAAAAATGAACACAAATTGAATATTTACATATCGATAACAATCTAAATTGCTCTAATACCATTAATTCTATTTGAAAGATCATTTTTTACGCACAATGAAAACATATGAAATAGTCCGATATTATACAAGTCAAAATTTTCTGACGAATCTAATAAAACCGTTGAATCATCATTCGTTGATATTTTCATAATGACAATTCGCAAGTTGTTTTTGTGAACGACATTCTGATTTTTGGCGTGCATAAATAGTCGCTGTTCGAAAAAAACGACAGGTTTATTATAATGTGATCTTACTTTGCATACTAGTTCTCTTAACGGAGAAAGTGATCGTTGTCATGGGGTAAGTAAACACTTTATCGATGGTCTATGCGTATATGAGAATCTCTCGGATATAATTGACTTTGAATGTGTTTCAGAGAAGGGAAAATGACAGTAATGAAACGATTATCAACGTTTTCTAGCAATTTCGTCCCGAGATCTCGACTCGCGTTGCAATCCTATGTGCAAAGTGGTATATGCGAAGAGCTGACGTTTCTCTCAGAATATGTATAAATAATAATGTGTTGAATAATAGTTTTTGCTGCCCTAGAATCTCCGGAAGACTTTGGATTGCGTCCGTCGAAATATTTATGTAAAAAAATTATGAATTTATGCATCTGGGTAATACGAGACGTAGAAAGTGAGAAAGCGTTTTTGACAATTATCTTTTAACAGATTCCCAAAATTATTAGGACGTAACAAAAAAAATCAAGACGCTGTCACTGATATGTCATCATTAACGATTTAACTTATGATTCAATTAACTTGTGTTTGTATCATTTTTCATAACGTGTTGTTGAATTTAACATGTATCATGAACCTCATCATTCATATATGAAAAATTTCACCGCATCTATCTTATACTTACAAATTAGATATAAATCGACTTTCAAATACAATCTATGAAAGAGAAGGGCCTAATACAATTTGATTAATGACATTATATTGTGTGTATTAAGAAAACATATACGATAAACAATCACAAATTTCAATCTGACCAACGTTTGACAATTCTAATATGGTCCAATTTAGTGTCAACTAAAAAAGTAGAGCAAAAATATAGCCTGAAGTAGAACATAAGTCTCACCCGATACATGCCTATTTCGAAATTTCTTATCCGATTGTTATCAAACAGGGTTGTTGCCGAATTCACAACAATGCACAATTTTAATATAATAACTTATTCATTAGATTTTAAATTCAAAATACTTGAATATAAATATAAATATAATAATAGCATTTTTAATTAGATTTGATTCAATGCAAATTTTCATCTCAAAACAAATCAATTTAATTAACATTTTAAAGCAAAATTAAGAAAAATTATACTTTTGAATATTATTAATAATTAAATTTCATCAATTAGATAAACATTAATTGAAAAAAAAAACTTGAACTCGATAAATATGGTGATTGTATTGTACCTACAAACTAGACCAATTCTATTTTCAATACGACATTCACCATAGCGCAATAGTACAAGTTCAAGGAAAGATCGATAAAATCAAAACCAGTCATGAGTGAAATTACGCTGTCGCTAAATGTTCGAATCGCATGTAACAACCAAACAAGACCAAAGTGCTCAAGAAAACAGTTAAAACACAATTACATTATACGCGATATCAAAATCTTCCGCGTTTCGAAACGAGCAAATTCCATTACAACGTTTAAACAAACGATCATCTTCAAATCTAGAAAAATCTTAAGCAGAAAAGAAAAAGCGTTATTTTGTAAGCAGACGATTTGTCGCAGAAGTCGAAGAAAATGTCGTTGCGCAACTGTCCGTGCGTTATGTCTTTGTCGATAACGTGCAGAGCTCATCTTCAACAATTACCAAAGTACATATGGCTTATTACATATTATCTGTTGCGATTCTTTTTCGTGTGGATTCTTCACGCACGTGTACGACCCGATTTTAAACACGGATTTGTTACCCTAGCGATATTTTCATCTGGTGCAATACTCAGATTTCGAATTCCGCGCTCGCAACTCCAATGATTGACGTACAACAATTTATATAAAAGACGTGTACACTTCTCTTTAATGTCACACAATAAGTCAGAGTGATTACGCATACGTACTTAAGTCATTTCCGCGATAATGTGTGTAATAAATATTATACAGGGCACGCTTCTAAAGAAAGTTGTTAATTTCGAAGCAAAACATTTCAAGTGCAAACTCATTATGCATTAATTCTAAAAGCATTTTCTTGCTTATTAATTATTTCTTGCATTGATCCGCGTTCGAATTTTTTCGAATTTACGGGGTACTACTTTTCAAGTGGAGCACTCTCTAAAAGTCTCAAAGAACCGAATTAATTCTTTTTAAAGACATTATTAGAAGTAATCAGAGAAATCGTCTCGAGTCACATAAAAACGTGTTTCGTCTTAAAGAAGAATCGAATGAGATGTGGAATCTCCTTCTATTTTCTACGCAGCGTACAATAAGACCCGATCGAATTATCAGACCGTAACTCCAACTGTTAAAGTGCGATTTTTAATTTACCTTGTGGTCAACGGAGAAGCATGGAAATATCTCGAGAACGTCTTCGAAATTTATATTTTCTTTTATGCGTGGACTTAATCGATCAGTTAAAGGTTAACTGATGGATAAACGGCCGAAAGTGATCAAGAAAATATCAACGCGTCACGATTTTTGTTAGCCGTGAATTTTGTCACGGATCAATGTTGTTAAGCTCGATTTTTCGTAAGTGGATTAATGCGGTTACTTTCGTATTACTGATTTTTCACTCTCTACGGTTTGAAATTGAATTCGGCACGAAATTGACCGCTCTCGTTTACACACCTATCTTTGAAAATTATCGAATAAATCTCATCGGTTTTTGAGTCATATTTTTAGAGGAAAATGAAATCACTGTTATTTTCAATGAAAAAAAATATGGTCATTGTTTTTCTAGATCTACTAGTAGTCAGATGTAGAAAATTGCAACGGCCTCAAACGTATATTTTGCAACTATATTGAATCGTTGACATAAATTCACTAGAATAGTAACTATTTATGAGGTCAAATGAAAACTAAATTGAATACGCATAATATAAAAAAAATATATAATAAATCATTTAAGTTCTCATTAACGCTTCAAAATTTTAAATTAAAAGATTACTCTAAAATATTATCTAAGTAGAGCAAATTCATATTTTAGCACAGATATATGGCTTCGTGACCATCACCGAAGTCACCCATAATTCATTTTTTTTTGCTGTCAAGATCGCATTTATAGCTTTTTGAATGGATAATGCAAATGTGCATCTTGTGTGTGAAAGTTGTAAGTACTTGTGTATCGGAAGCTGTGCAAAGTGGAAGAATGTGGGTCGTTACAAACTAGTAGTACGCTGTACGACCATTCCTCATTATCAATACGTGTGATGAAGATGTACGTTGCATTATTATTCGCGAAATGATATTGGCCAATTGAGTGACATGTGTCATTGATGTGACGGATGAAAAATTAAGAAGTGCCTGCTTTCTCGGAATGTTCCGTTAATAGTGTAATTTATTTTTTGCATTCCAATATTGACATAGATTCTTAATGTTTATATCACTGTATAAATATTTGTATTAATGTATAAGTGTTTGGAATATTCTGCATTCATAAATATGTAATCGACTTTTACGAATTGTAAAAAAAATATTGTGACTTTGAATTCTATAGATTATTTAATATGTTTTGTGTATTTGTGAATTCGATGTTGTTTTTAGAAAACTTTCTTTTTCAATATATTAAATAACTAAATTGATTGATTGAAATTCGAAAAAATATTGATATTTATATTTAATTGAATTTTTGCTACGTAATATGTTAAAAAGGAAAAAATATTTTTTAAATGAAAGTAGTATTTAAAGTTGAAAAACCACTTTCACCGCATAACTGAAGCGAGATCATAACTCATCCTTGTATATTTATTTGTATCAAAAAATTTCATATATTACACGCATGTCCATTTCGAACTATAAATTTACATAATTCCAAATGTGGAAAGCAATAAAAATAAAGAAATCGTCTGGATTTCTAATTAAATTTTAATACTTGTTCATTACGCGAGTCGAATCCACTTTTTCGATCATTTCAACGTTTTTTAGTTAGCGAAATTTTTAAGAATGATCATTAATCTATATTACGTTTTTTCGTTCCGTTCTGAAATGTGTCATTACAACGACAATAGATCAGTTTTTGCGTCGATCACCGAGACCTATCATTATAAACACATCAAAAAATAATGCATTCGAACGTACAACAAAAATCGCAACGTATACTTCAAAATTGTACCGATAATGAAGGAAAGCCATTGAACGAAGTCTCATTGTATTTTCTAAGAATATGACCCTAATTATTAAGCGGATTGCCCAACTTGACTTGTCATAGTGACTATGAAAACTTCGATTCTTGAGAACCGATAAATGAATATTGAGAAAAGAATGTGTTATGATGTTGTCGTAATGAATGCGATTGCAAAATTGGTGGATCGGCTTCGGGAACACCCACTTTTGAAGTGACGGATAATGAACGCGTAATGTGGCAATATTCAAAAATAGAAACATGTGTACGTTGTTTCGCGGAGGCCGACATGAAAAGGCTTAACGTATGGCTGTCAAGAATGGAAATGACAGAAATTGTTAAGTTCTAACGGAATAAGACGAACAATTCAATCGGTTCAATAATCAACGAGAACTGTAATGTTAAATAATTTACGATTGTTAAGAATGCAATAGATACAAGTTAACAGAATACAATGAACTTTTTATTTGAATCATTAACCGAAGAAGCTGCTTTATACTATATATTCCGAGAATTTACAATTGCAAATAGGTTGAATTAGAATCAATGCACGCACTCAATGATTCATTGAAAAATGTATGTTGCGTATAACACATTTCGTCATATGTCGGATCGTTTTGTGGTAACAAACTTCAATGGTTCGGTCGTTTGATCAGTTCTATTAATTTGTGACATCATGCACATGTATATTATGAAATAAAACGAGCTATTTGACCCACCCTGTCAATGCATAAATTAGCTTTGCAAATTCCGATCATGTCAAACGACACGCTCGAAATATATTGTTCTCGAAGACATCGTGGGCTTCACGAAGAACTTTCGTGGGCGTTTTTGTTAAGGAAACCAAACGCAAAAGACGACTTCAATAAACCGCACAAAAATATAAGTCTACATAGCTTTATTTGCTTCTCATTCAAGGTTGACCACGCTCTAAAACGTTCAATTAAGTCTCACGATATTACTCCAGTTTTGCACAACTACCGTTTTATCGGCACGCTAGTTTTTCTAACAAAAACCTTCAATTGAATAATCGATACTATTGTTTTCCAATTTTTTCAGAATATCGACCCTCAAGCCTAATTTCTAATGAGTCTAACACGATTAGACCTAACCATAGCAAATGATGATCTCTCGAACACAAAGTCGGCTCTTTTGATAGAGCAACCGATCAGGCAGGTATAAGATGTTAATCTTCACCATATATATATATAAATATAGAAACAGGTATCCGATATAACGCTCCGTTTTCACTTTTTTAACATCACTAGTTTTCGACGAGTTCCTGACTAGATGTAAACAGGTTTGTCGCTTACCCGCTCGCCCATATCTAATTCCTGGTTTACATTTGTCTTCTTTTTTATGGTCTCTTAACACATTTCCACAAATGGTATACATAAAAAGCACGGAAAATGTTTCGTAAATAATTAGATCGACTATGTGGTATAATATGGTGAGTGTTTGTGAAAAACGAGAGATTTAGAAATGCGTCGGAATGATGCATGCTCTGCTTAGCGCCAAAAATCTTGCCGCCATTTACGATACGAAATTTGATTAAAAAGATCAGACAAGATCCGGAATAGCGCATCGAAGCGGACGCAAGTGTCCATTATTGATAGTGCAAGTGGTTTTTCGGCGGAAATGAAAGCTCTTTGTATTAAATTACCGACAATCGTATCTTGTAAATAAAAGCAATAAATAATACATCATTAAGGATTCATATAAATTTCTACTAGTCATAAAATAATGTAGTGAGAAATTGAGTTAGATACAAGATTGCATTTGTTCACAAGAGTTTCTAAAGATTTCTTTCAATCACTATCAAATTAATTCTACATGAAATAAGTAATCAAGATGGGAAGATAATTTATAACGAAATGCATCTGCGAGAAACAGTACGGTTTTTACATAAGATGCGAACTTATTGTAATAAGTATTTTTTTGCATTTTCATTTAATGACGATTTGAGGTAAGACAACTAGCATTGTAGTGGCATAACGGTGTGAAAATTCACAGATGCGATTTTTTTATTCATTTAAAATTTTCAATTCTTTTTCGATTAAGCAGAGAGCGTCTCTGAATAATAATAAATAGTTACAGCGTACACGATGCACACTGTGAGAATTAAATACACAATACAATATTGTTAAATTATGTTTACTTATATAAAATTATGAGAAATACCCTTATCATCATGAAATATGAAATATTCGATCGCCAAAGGGAAATCTTAAGCGCGCGAAATTCGAATATTAAAAAACAAGAAATTTTGAATTAATTAAATAAGCACGAACACGTAAATAGTTTCATCGGTATTTTCTAACAATTCAACTTTCTTTACATCTCGAAACGACACGCAAAAAGAAAAATATTTTCAAATCTCACCTCGACAACAGCAGCAGACTCCTCTTGGTCGGAACGCTTAATTAATCAAATATTTACAAAAACAATAGTCTCTTCACTGATACGAAGCTCACACGTTTATATCCATACAATCACGCCATTTTACGGTCCGACTTTCGTAGCTAATGATTTCGACCCGACAACACAGAACTACAATAAAATATAGATCCCAACCAACACTTTACATCCCATCCAAAAGCACTATATGGTGAAGGTGTGCTCGCACCTGCCCAGTCGGATAGAAAGTGAAGTCTGCGAAGCGCAATGCGAGCCTCGATCGTTCGGTAAATAATGCCGCCACGGTGGGGCAAAGTAACCTCATCGGGTTTTCGTGCCGCAAAGCTCTCCTGCCGAACTTTCGTTTTTAACATTTCCGATGTCCGATTCGGATACGAAGCTTCTATTTAAAAAACGTGTTCAAGATATATAATGCTTCGTTGACGTTCAACTGTTTCTGGTTGGATTTTATGTTTCGATCTAGATTAGGGTTTAGGAAGTCTCGAGGTTTTCAAATGCCCGGGATTAGAGAGACAAATTTTCGATTTCTCGGGGATTTTTTTTTAATAATAGAAAAAAAATGTATTGGTAATATAATACATTGTGCAATTTTAAACAAAATTATTGTATCAATTTTATACTGAGGTCTCCCGAAAATAAAACCCGGTCTTATATTAATTTTGTACCCAGAAAACGTGCTAGGGCTTATTTTCAGGAAAAAAAATTCGTGCATACAATTTCCTCGTAGGTACATGTGATATCTTATTCGACAATGATTTGATCATAAATAAATAGTTCAAACGCTTTTTTTACGGAGCACCGATTCAGAACCATTGTGATAACCACTCATAAGTACATTGTTGGACATTTCCTCACTAGATCTTATTTTCGGGATAGGGCTTATTTACGGGATGGAATTGAAAAAATTCTTAAAATCACGATAGGGCTTATTTTAGGGAGAACACGTTAATAACATCAGAGTTTTCTATTTCTATTTTTTATGAAAAATAAGTCAAAAATTAACTGTTGCGTCCATTTTATGATCGTCCAAATTTTCGCTTAACGTCGGGGATTTTTAAGAACTAGTAAAATCGACAAGGTCAAACCAGTATTCAATTTAATAGCGATTAATTTTTAAAATATTTTTTTAAAATAAACTTGTTGACAAAAAATATTCGAAAATAAGTTATTCACGATGAGTCATCTTATTTGTATGAAATGAAAAGAAATGTTAAGATAGCATGATTCAATTCTTAAAATTGCAATCAAGATATATATTTTAAATTTTCATAAAAATATTTAAAAAAAAGAGATAATATTTCTAAAAATTTCTAAATCTCTTAAATATCTATATTGATAAATGAATAAAACATATTAAAAAGTATGAATTATATTTATTAAAAAAAATCAAAATCATAAAAGAACATCAATATGGCAACAAAATTTTATTATGATAAAACTAATTCATAAGAATTATTTTAAAACACAATATATAATATATAATAATTTATAAATACTGAGATGATGTGTTTAACTCATCATCAGAAAACAAATCTTCAGGCCAGTTAATTTTAGGTAAAGCCGCCTGATGACAAAGAATCCAGTTACCAAGATTATTACGATTTCCTTTTCCTAAACTTTCCAATACCCATTCCACATTAACAGGAACGAGAGGATGTTGCAAGCACATATCTGTTAAGTAAATTTCAAATACAATATTCATGAACGAAAAATACGTTATTGAATACCATAAACTCAGATAACAAATACCTATAAACCGATCTTCTTGTGTATCTTTAACTTCGACGAGAACAATAGATATTTTAGTCAGGTCGGTAACAAATGCTTCTTTCATAGCCTTTACAATTTTTCCACCGGTAATCAATATAATTTCCTGAAAACAATATTGTCAATATATTGCAAAATTCAAAATATTTTACTTAAAGTAAAATGCTCACCTCGAGTACATCAATAGGTAACAATTCAAAAGGAGGTAGTAAATAAAAAGTCACATCTTGGAACAATTTAGTTTGAGATGTTCTCATCAAGTAAGGACCACGTTCACCACTATTATCCAAAACTTCAAAAGCATCCTATTCAAAAATTAATGAATCGTTTAAGGCTCCATACGTGATAAAAATGTATTTGAATTAGTGTTACCTCAGGTACGTGACGTTTAGCTTTTATACATTGTTCTATCCATTCAAAAGAAACAATCCAACATCCATACGCTAAGGCTCGGATATATTTTTCAGTTCTAAAAATTTGGAATATAAAAAAAAAAAAACAAAAACGCTATAAATGAAACAATATCTTTTTAACATAAAAAAAATCTTAAACAAAAAATCAGTTGATTTATGTTGGCGTATAGAAGGATCTGCAATGTAAATAAATCATGGGTTTATATGAATTGTAAAAAAACTAGAACAGTCCATCAGCAAAAGTAGTGATTATATTGAAAAAAAAAAAAAATCAGGGCTCTAAATTTTATGCGTGAAAAATGAAATAATTCTAGTTGTGTATTAATAAAAAAATTGTTTGTGAATGAATTTGACTTATAAACATAGTATAATAATAAAAAAAACTTACCTCTGTGTTCTATTATCTGCATCAACTTTTACTATCAAATGCGATAGATCTTTTGTGAATGTTGAACTATAATCCCACCCCATTTCCTTAGATATAGTCTCGACGAAATTTTTTTCCGATATGCTCAATAAAGAACATACTAAGCACATTTTTTTCAATTTCCTTTTACCCGAAACTGGAGTTTTTTTCTCTGCATTAGATATGTCTTTTTTTGAATCATTCTTTTTTCCTTCGATTTTTTTCCCAACGGTGTTTTCAAGTGCTTCATCAATAAATTCTTTTTCTAAAAGACTCTGAGCATGACAAGAATGACTTCTCGACAATGAATGCTTGTCAGGAACTTCCACTTCTTCACTGATTGTTGGACATTTTCCAATAGTATCATAAGTCAATGATCTTTTGGCTAACGGTTGCAATGGGGTAGATTGATGTTTCACATCATGCTTGAATTTATTTATACTTGACGGAGTTATTATTTTTTTCTTCACATTTAATTTATTTATAGGTTCACAAACGAGAGTCTCGTCCATATCTGAATCATTTTTTTCTTTAGATACATTAGAAGTAGATTTTGAAACATTATGAGAACGCAGATTTTTGGAAATGCTAGAATTTAATGTATTTACATTTTCTTTTAAAGAAGAATTTCGTGATGAATTCTTTTTTACAATTCTTCTTGTTCTGAAAAATTAAATTAATTATAAAACAAATTTTCTGAAATGAAACAAATAATTTCCATAAAACTACCTGGATTTTTGTGGAGTATCTTCTACTATAGCATCACCTTCAATAATAGAATAGGGTGTGTGGGATTCTTCTTCAATTTGTTTTTCACAATCGATAGGCATTTGCGATACGTCAATATCTTCTAAAACATCTTTATTTACATCAATTTGATTATTTGAAACCGAAGCTAAAAAAGATTTTTTGTTCGAACCAGAAATGTTGTTATTCCCGACGTATCTTTCTACTGATTTTTTCAAAGCTGATAATTTATCGTCATTAGCACTATTGTTAGGTATTGAAATATCAACCTTGCTTTTATGTTTTGAAATATTCGAACGTTCTAAATTTTCAAGTCCTATAAGCTTTCCAGATGATTTTTTTTCCGTTTCAGATTTATTTAAGTCTTCTGAATTAGATATTTGACTTTGAGAATCGAAACATATAACCATATTTTCATCGACAGGCATACCAGAAATAGACAATTTGCTTTTTTTTGTAGGATTGTTATAATCTAAATCGTTATTACTAGTATCAATTCTAGAGCGTTTATTACGTGAAAATGTATCATTACCAATTGATGCATTTACAACAAGATCACTATCACTTTGGATTTGTGTATCGTTTTTCATTTTGCTTTCGTTGTTTGATTTTGGTAATTCAGATGAGATGACCCCATATACATTTTTGGTTTTTATGTAAATTGGATTAAGTTCATTTTCATTATTTTCTAAAACCACTTGATTGTCATTATTTTTAAAATAATCTGGAGATGTTTGAGTGCCTGTTGTTTTAGTCTTATTTGCAAAGTGCTGAATATGTCCTTCTTGAATTATAATCGATGTTATAGAATTTTCTCTTTGAATTTTTATATTTAAACCGTCTTCAGTAGTCTTACACCATTTGTTCGATTTGCTAGAAATTTCAAAATTAAATGGGGCTTTCCTTTTAAAACGTTCAGCAGTTTTTATAGACAATTTTCCACTATAGAAAAATGGAACTTTTTTTATTCTTTCTGAATATATACAATCATCAACTACTTGATTTTCTTGCGAAAAATTAATGTCACACAGTGCTTCAATATTTCCACTCATATATGGCTTTTCTAACTCTGGGGTTGATTCAATTTTATCGAAATTTTCAATAACATTATTTTCAATGTTATTAATTTCAACGAACTTTTCTGAATTATCACTTTCAGAGACTATCTGGTTTTTATTGATGTTTGTTTCAATGTTGTTAGATTCTATCACAATAATACCTTCACGGATATCACATTTCGGAGTTGAAACTTCTTCTATAGAGTGAAAACTATTAGGTTGATCATTCACATCTGTATTAGAGATGTTTTTGGAGCAGCTTTCAACTGATACACTTAATTTCTTTTTTTCTTTTTTTCCTTTTTGAAGTGTTTTTTTGCATTTCTTGACATCTATCCACTCTGCCTTGGTTTTACTTTCCGATTTACTGGGAACGCTCTCATTGGATTTATTATGTGTTTTTGAATTCATATTCTCTTTATCATTTTTCTCTCTCAAATTATGTACCTTGATTGTTTCATTGTCTCCTTCCATTGATTGCTTATTAGTTTTTTTCGGCACATTATTTTTGGGAATAAGACTGAATTTATTAACAGGAGAAGATAACCAATTGTCAACTTTAGCATCTATATTGCTTTTTTTAATAACCGATTGATTTGAATCGCTATAAATATCTTCGATGAACTCTTCCTCGTTAAATTTGCCTTTTTTCTTTGATATTTTAGATTTCGGTTTTCCTTTATATGTTTTCATATTCATATACTTAACGTCTTTTTCATAAAAACATTCGTTTAAAACAATATCTTTTTGATTGGAAATTTCTGTATCGTTTGAAGAATCATTAGACAATACTTAAATTAAAATCAATGAAATTAAAATAATATTCACATATATAATATTGCTTAGTTATTAAAAATATAAGTATACCATCAATTTTGCTCCATTCTTGAAAAGACTTAACCAATTTCATGACAGCAGCCACCCGACAAGTGAGGTCATTGTTTGGAACTAGCTGGACTCCGGAATTTGTTTTGCAAACTTTACATTTTCTACCAGATGACCCCCAACATTTAGCACAGGCGTTGTGTGCACAAGATCCTTTTTGGGGCTCACGGATTATATTTAGACTTAAAAAACAAACAATTAGTGTTGTGAGATCGAATTAGTAAAAATAATTTAGTGGAAATGAAGCTACTACCAACTAGAACAGCGAACAGAGTTGGTGATGATTTTCAGCAAAGATCCGACTTCCGTCGTCAGTTCGAGAGGAATTTCTTCATTCATTCTTCCTTTTTGAATATATGACACAGCAATTAAAAAATTCGGCGATTTACTAACTAATTAGAAGAAATCCCGCCACTGCAGACGATCTGTCAAATGTTGACAAAAAACGCCATTCGGCTTTTCGACTCTCCCGCTGACGACACTATTGAGCATAACACTACTATTATCGTACATAATTGAAGCGAAATGTCACAATATTTTAATTTTCATCACTTGCTCATTACTAATTTGAATATTACACAGTATTTAAGATAAAAATAATATATCAAATAATCATTTATTAATTAAAATTATATTTTTGTATTCACATTCAATTATAAAATGAATCAAGTAGTCAAGTAATTAGACGTTTTTCCAAACGACACTAGCATAAACGACACGTTTAAGGATTATTGAAGGACTATATGATGATTAACTGATCCGATTAATGTTTTATAATTAATTTTAACTATCGTGTTTTGAATTTTTTGTGGATAATGTTCTGCGCTCGGTGTGTGGGTTGTATGTGCTACTGTCGATGTGTGTCAAAGTTGTGTGTGCTATTGTCGTTAGGACAAATGTTTGGAAATCAGTCGTATATGTATATCTATTGTGTTTATTTATTTATCTAGAAACTACGTTAAAGTTTTTAGAAACTTATCGTATGTTTGTGTTAAACTTATGCCATGTTTGTAAATACATGTAGTCATTGAGTGAAATTGTAGAAAAATAGTTTTCATATTAAAATGAAGGAAAATTACTGTGTGCAAAAAATATGACCGTAGTTTCAAGAGAGAGAAGGGAGGGGGGGTACACTGAACCCTTCATAAAATTTGAAAATAAAATATAAATTATAATTAATTATGGAATTATGTCAAGATAAAAAAATAATAATAAATATATTTATCACACAATCGTAAATAAATTCTTTGAACGCTTCGGATTTGCACACATATTATACAGCAAACTCCCCTATAAAGTCAAGATAGGTACCACTTTATAAGGGGGGGGGAACATTAGGAAATAAGGGTTTCTTGATTTGAAGGAAATCAGTAAATCGAACATTTTCATTAATTTTCTTCAGAAATCTAATGTTTATATTTATTCGTGATTGCATACGAAACAAAAATAAATCTTTTTTTCTATCTGGATAGTGTATTTAGCGATTGCAAAAAAAAATTGGTGTCAGAGATACATTTCTGTTTTTTATGACATCGTTAAGAAAACAGCATGAAATTATCCTAATTTGCGTTTCCTCCATAAATAAAATGAATTTCACATCCTCTTATTTATAAAAATATATATTACATATGTGCATAGCAGTGTACATGTAAATAAAAAATGTAATAATCAAGTAAATAAAACATGTAACACACATACAAATGCACACATCATAAAAAAATATATGTACAGTAGAACTTCGATTATCGGGACAAAACGAGAATTAAGATGTTCCAGATAAGAAGACATGAAAAAAATTATGAATATACTAGAAATTAAATTAAATTATTTATAGAAATTTTTGTTTTGGATAATTATGCATAAAATCATTAAGTATTTTTTAAACGAACTTACAGTCTTATTTTAACAATTTTTGGTTAATAATAGTCTATTTTAGTCTAATGGTTAATAACAGTCTATTTATTTGGTTAAGCCATAATTTTTTACTCCATCTATGAAAAGTTTTTTTTTATAGAATCGTAAAAATAATCTCGAACCAAACAAACTACCATTACTTGTTTCGATATGTAAGAATCCATAAAAACATTCACATTCTCCCCGCTTTCAAATATCGCAATCGCAATCCATCAGCAGAACCAATCACAAAATATCACACGATCGCAGATTTTCCACGAAAACTTTCAAACCCACATTCAAATCTACCCCAACCCCCCCTCGGACCTACACACACACACACGTTCAACAAGTAACCCCCAATTAACAATCCAAGCCGAAAATCAGCGACAACGCGAAACCCCCCGCCCACGCCAGCAAACTTCGTTTATTCCAAAAACCCCCCGACTGGGGGGTGGCAAACGGGACAGGGGGGGTGATGTTGGGCGAGGCGTGGGTGGCAGCCCCCCCCTTTCCCTCCCCCCCTTCTTTCCTTTGCGCTCGTTCAGTAGCGCGGGCCGCAGCGCGAAGTGAACACGCGTCCCGTTTTCCCGTTTCGTCCCGATCGAAGGAGCGCGTCCCTTCCCGCCGCGGGAGCGAGGAGTGCGCCCTCGCCCGCGCCCCCATCCCGCTTATGTAACCGGGGCCGGTCCGCGGAGCAGGTGACCGAGCGACTCTGCCCCCCGGAGGCAGTTGACCCGTTTTCCCGGCGGGGGGTAACTCGGACGATTGTCAGTTTTCTTAATGGGAGCCGTCAACGTGTTGTCGCTTATCGATTGTGCGTTTGTTTTTCGTGCGAGGATGGAGATGCATCTTGCTGCATGCGCGGGTTTCGCGGGGGGTTTCGATTTTTAGGTGTGATCTGTGCGCTGGAGCTTTTTTGTTGCGTGTTGGGTCGGGTTGTGACTATTGCATGATTCTAGATTTTTTTTTTGACGGTGCGATCTCTGTGTTTTTTAAGCGTTAATTGGATCTGGTACGGCAATTTTGTCTTATTAAATCTGGCTAATTAATTTGTAGTCTCGGGAAAAGTTAATTAAGTTGTCAAATTTTCAGAAACCTTAACATTTTCATACACATATAATTAAAAAAAAAAATTATATTATCACAAATACACACAATTTCAGATTTTCTTTATTTCAATCTCGAAGATAATACAATAATAGAACTCATAACTTCCGCTAATGTATGAAGAGTTGAAATTGAATCATCTCAATTGAAAAAAAATATTTTTTCATCAAAATAAATTCAAATCTCTCTCAATTATTAAAACATTCAATATTCACAAAAAAGGAAACGTTCTCACATAAACTTTGTTATCACTAACCGATTTCATTAATGATATCCGGTTTACGGAACGAGCGTTATCACAAAACCGTTCACTATTCACCAACTAAAACGAGATTACGCACCGAAAAGTACGAATTCGAGTGCAACAATGGTGAATTCGATTAAATTTTCATTATCGTCCGCTTTTACGTGCAAAATAAAAACGAACGGGGCGTTTTTTTACGACCCCTTTATTATTGTATGGATCGCAACCCGAGCGTTGCCCCTCACATGCAACACGCACGTATTTTTTTTTCTCGCCCCGAAAGCCTTTTTTTACCTCGAAATCACAATATTTCCAGTAACGCCTGTAGATCCGTTTCGCGATAAAGATCGGAAAATTTCGCACTCGGAAAATCGGGTGGTGGATCGTGAAAATTGGGAGTCGGCGTGGAAAAGCGTTCGTGGAAATTTTTCCATTTGGGTATCCGATGCTTGGTTTATGTCTGTTTCTTTTTAAAGGTGTGTCTTTAAAATAGATGTTTTAGTTTTAGATGTGATAATGCGTATTTATAGAAACAATCTTGGGCTTGAATTTTCCACTCCGCCGATTCTCTTCGTATTCTTTGAGCCTTCAAAGGAATATTTTATCGACTCCAAACGTAATTTTGACGTAGCCTCGGGCTTATCCTTTCGATATCGCACGATTGTACCACATTTTAGATATTGTGGATGATTTTCGACTTACGCACAAATTTAGAGGATATATTTCTATCAATTTGTTGGTATTTTAGATTTTTTCATATTCGCGATATTTTCATAAATATTCAAAGTCGTTTTTACAAAAGTTCAATAGCATAACTTTGGTATTTGAAGATTGTTTGATGTTCGTTAAAAATATATCCGCATTTGTTCGACACTTTAAATTTTATTTTTCATTAACTAAAATATTCTCGAGATAAAAAAGTTACATGGTACTTTTCTTCTGAAGTCTGTTGAAAAAAAGGTGAAAAATTTCACCCTTTCATTTATTTTTAACATCCTAATAATCTCGGCATCTAAAATATTCACATAGGTTAACCTACTTTTAAATTTCTTAAATTTTTCACTAAAAAATATACAATATTTTAAAAAATCTGATATTCTCAACGATATAGTTTTCTTAAATGCTATAAATCGATTTTCACTGATTACCAAAGTTAAGTTGTAAATAAAACAAACTGTAGATAGATCTCATCGCGTATCATTCATTAGAAACCATTCTAAACAGAGTTTTCTCTAAATTTTCAGAATTTTTACCAATTTCAACGATTGCCTAGACACTTTTTTCAACAAACCAGTCAAATTTTCGAAAATAGCCAATCAAATTTGCAAAATGTTCGACTAAGCAATATATCGCACGAGCGACCTCGGTTATCGAGTTGCCGACTCCTCATGCAATATTCATGCAGGTGAAGCCTCCCATCCATTCCAGTGCGAATTTCTCTATAAAACACATCCGATTTCGACGAATCGAAACCTCCAGAACAATCTATAGAGCCTCTGTCTTTTATACATCTCGATATATGGTGGTTCAGCAGAAAAGAGGCGGAATCTCGTCTAGAAGGTCCCTAGAAATTTGCCTAATTATCAATGACCCACTTCAGGGACGTGGTTAATTAATGAAGTTTTCAAGTTGTGGGTGAAAATTTGCTTTATATATAGTGCGGTCGGTTTGTTTTTTGCTATATTCGCGTTTTCAAGTGTCGTGTTTTACGTTGCACGAACGCTATTGTTCACGTCCTATAATTATGGTTCGAGTTCTGATATCTTGTGGTCAATTGTTGAGTTTTTAATTCACTGATATTATCTGTGATAGCATATTTGCAGTTTGATGTTAGTTTTTCTAAGGATATATCGTTTTAGTAAATATACACGCATTAAAAATGAATGAATACTGTGATTATTGATGTAATATCGTTTATAAATAAGGAATTATTTTATTTTGTAATTAGTTTACGGATTTAATTGAATTTTTTTATTATAGCTTAATGTTTTTGATTATATACATAAAAAATTGAGTGAAAATATTATGACGAAAATATCTTTCGAGAGTACGCATTTTTTATCGTCTGGCATTATCGGGAAATCGCTTTATTTCTCGCTTTACCGAAAAATGAAATTTTATACAAGATGAGCTATCAATTATCTTTCCTATTTTTTACACTTTTTATAAATAACTCATTTATTTTAAATATCTTAAAATTAATAAGACACATTTAGGGTAAATATAAGTTTTTACAATTCTTAAAAAATATTTTTTCACGATTCAAAACATGAAGCTTATATTTCTATTAATGAATTCGTTCTGAGAATTCAGTAAATAATAATTATATTTGAGTTTTAAAATGCAAATCATATTAAACAAATTTATTATATGTTGAAATTTGAAAGAATATATTTTCAATGAGAATTTGATTTTTGTTTAATCATTTTTAACTTGATTAGTTTGTAAAATTACTAATAAATTAATCTATAGACTGTTAATGTTCGAAAAACATGCGGAAAATATCATTTATGCTAAAATATCTTTTGAATATTTTTAAGTATTCAATCCAAACGGAAGAGTCATGAAGTATTCACGCGTTTTCTGCCTCTTGCAATGAACTGAAAAGAAAATATATGGTGAAAAGGTTCTCTAAACCGTACAAGTATTCTATACACATATGTAAAAAAAATCAAATTCCCATGAGCAAAAATATCTGCTTTAAGCAATTTCTTTTTGAATAGATACTTAATGTTCTGTTAAATAAACTTGGCAATTTCGCTTCAAACACAATTTACACGTTTGTATTGAATTTATTGAAAACTCCGATTTGCGCAAAATTACATTTTCTCAGCAAACAAATCGACACAGTTGATTCGCATATCGGAAATATTTTAAGCTCCGTTAACATCTTATTTATAGCTTCGAAATTTGTATCAGATCTAAATACGAGTGATACGACGCCAACAAAACGGTACTCATTCGCAAATTGAGTCGGAAAAACTGATTCCGCCGAAAAACAGCACCAACAAATACGAATCAACAAATACAGAAAATTCGGAAAAAGCACAAACGAGACGAGGTTGGATCTAGATGGAAAAAAGACAAAAACTACAATCAAGCAACGCGAAAATCTGGCCTTATGGTTTTTATCAGATGTGTTTCGGAACGGAAGATAAATTAATCCCGAATATACAAAAGAGTCCTCCGTTGTTTTTCCCGAATGTTAGACGAGGGGAATTCATTGAATTTGATCCGATTGTTATTCTCCCAGATTCGTCTGCGCTGAATTATTATATAATTAATGAAGATTAATGCGGTTGAATTTTATATGCATAAGCCGCATTTGAGTTAATTCAACAAATTCGATCCGAACAACTGAAATTATTCAAATTGATACTCCGTTCTATTTCCATGCGAATAATTAAACTGAATTTATGATGGTCGTGGTTGCGTTTCGAATATCGATTCCGAATTGCTAAACTGACATTCCGCCATATATTTTATGTGCAAAGATTATACTTTCGATTAATGAAATCTAAATGTTGAATTTTAATTATTATATATTTTCCGATAGTGAAAAGTCGCACCTGTTGCGTCGCTTAAGTGATAATTTATCGAAGCTCTAAACGAAAACGAATTAACAATTTATCAGCATCAAAACAAACATGAAGTCCGTAGCAGAATCAAAGTTTGATGTGTTTTATTTCAAAAAAGAAATAAACCTTTCGCCCGAAACATTTCGATTCGTCTGATGTGTAATATAAAGCTGCTTCGTTTTTGTGATTTCCCGAAAGTATCGTCTTTATATACGGAAACTTTTACAACTACACGCATCAAAAGATATCTCAAAACCCGCCGCCGTATAGCACGTTATCATTTTCATCCTTCATTCTATTATGTGTCCTGAAGGCGGATATGTCTCCTGAACCCCGAACAACACTCGTGCAAAAGATAAATTTCCATTCTCGTTCCACCCCACACTTCCAAACAGATTGATACACCTCAGAACAACAACTCGAAACATCATTCTAACCATATTTTGAATATTTCAGGAGTCACCCAAAGCTGACAACGATGGGGGTGTTATGAAGTGAGTGACATCGCACAATCGTCAAACGTGACTATGATTCGAACACGCTGACATTAGCAATACGTGAAATAGACAACATCATTCTTATTATGGACGCAGAAGTACGAGGACACATATTTGAAGAGAACCTTCGGTCGTCGCTAACATGCCGTGGCTGATGGACCCTGCGATATGTCGACCAAGAAGGGTTCGCCGACTTTAGGTGAGGCATCAGCTTGTTATTGGAGTCTTTTCGGCATGGAAAACGTTGTCGACGGATAATATCATATATCTTTGTCGTTTTCGTCCCGCGCTCACCTTATTAAGTCTAATAACTCAGCGCGAAAGGTTGAAGGTCTAAAGCCCGAAGGGAAACGATCCGCCAGATGAGGGATGGTTTATATCTCCGCTATTATCAAAACACGATCTATTCTCGTATAATCTGGATAGTGGCCGGATTATTGTGTTTTCACGCTGGAATGTGGCAATTATAGATTTTAATTTAGTTTTTCGCTTACGTGTACTTCCGTCATTAATTAAACGCCCTCTTGTCGAGCCGATGTTGTAAATAACTTTCTGGATTAAAGCTCGAAATATGATAATTAAAACGTTTACACAATTACATTGTCTTGTGTTCTGTCTTTTGTTTGAACACAAACAATAAAATATCTCGTCGTTGATTTCTCTCCGAGGAAATCCTTTTTACGATCGACTCGACGTTGATTGCATATCCGACAGCGAACACGAAACAACAATATCGTATCACATAATTTTCAAACTCATCCTATTAAATTCTGAAAGAGTAATTTTCTTTCCTTGTTTCGAATTTAGTTGAATTTATAAATATCTCTTCCATTTAGTACTCCCTGAACGGTTACACCTATTCTTTCGGGTTAAACACAATTTATTCGAAGGCGAACAATAAGCGACTAGAACCTCCACAATTGGTAGCTGGCTTCAAGGGAGAAGTCCGAGTACACACATGCACACATAACACAATACGATTCGTGGTACAATGGAAAGCCATTTTCAGATAATATCGACTCATTCACCGCATATAGCACATGCGACGAAATAGCAAATTCGTATCAAATATTAACGTGCGCATTATTGACAGTGTTAATATTTTTTTTTATTCCTTGGTTAAATATTGATTTTCTTTATACATTGATGCATTCCGGAAAATCGTTTATTTTTCGTTATTCACGTACAAAATTTTTATTTACGTTTGTAACGTGTTTAATATAACGTCGATGGAAAACCTAATTTCGTCTAACGGCCGAAATGAAAGTTAACATTAACGAGAACCCTTTTAATAGTAAATCGAGTTAGTGACAAGTAAAATTCATTGGCTGTCGCAGGAACACATATCCTTTTTATTGACTTTCATCGGTTCGATTGCTTTCTATATATTATATACACAATTTCTGAAAATTACTTTTTGAATCGATTAGTTTTCGCTTTAATAACTCCCGAGTTTTTTTATTATAAAGTGACAGATTTTTTTCATTAATCCGATAAAAAAACCTCACTCGTCAAATTCATATTTTACATAATTCACATGTTAGAATACATTTCCATAAATTTTCGTCCGTGTAATAACATTACGATCGATACAACCCATTTTAAGAGCCTTATTGCATAAAAAAATATTTTACGCGATAGAATATTTCAGAGCACCAATGTTTTTTATTATCACCATTATTTTCAAATGTGACAAACTCCCTATCGCAAAACCCGGATAACTAAAATCCTTCTCGTACAATATCCTATTATGATACCCGAAAACAGATTACGCCGAACATTACACGATTTCAATATATATTATATAAAGTCATTAGTGTGTAATAAGAAAAGCGTGTTCTGGAGTTTTTTCTTCAACATCCAAATTTGAAATACCGTCTTGAATTCATCATACGGCTCGGTAATAATCATTTGAGTAGCCACCCCCGTTGTTGGGCTCATTATGTGCGAAGGGAGAATTTCAGCAAGTGAATTTCAACAACCACCATTCCGATCTTCCATCGAAAATTCTCCCGAATTATTCACGCTTGTTGGAAATTGTACTTGACCGAGTTATTATAAAAATTGTCCGTCTCCGCCCAAGAGTCGCCGTAATAAAATAGATAAGGTTCTTCCTCGCAAAATTTTAATATGTTGCGAATAAATTAAAACGTTATTTCGGTCTGTTTTTCTTGGAATTATTCTCGCTGGGTTCCTTTGACGATTGATTTTCCGGCACAAAAGGATTTGTTTTTTTACCAATTTTTCGTTATTTTGCCCGACCCGCCTGGAGGGTTGAAAAAAATGTTTGCATTTAATTATCCGTTTATCGTGTAAACAGAATTTTCATGAATTTCATACAAACATATTTATTAAAAGGATGTTTGTACAAATATACATATAGATGTTAAAACACGAAATAACTTTGTCTATTTTCCATTATACAATTTTGTGTATCTAATAATATTTGCAAAGTTTAAAAGGTTCAAATATGGTCAGAACAGAATTTGTTTTATCCTCGTGTCAAGAGTTTTACCACAGCTAAGTGAAAAGTTAAATACAATTTTGATATTTCTCATCATATTATAAAAAATTAAAATACATTTAACTTTTCACAATTTCATAACATACAATATATTATGTAACTCTGTTTTTGAAGTACTAAAAAATCGTTCACAGTTGCGTGCTTTCTGGCAGTAAAAAGAAAAATTCGAATTTTCCTGGCAAAAACTAATTTTGTGTTTGTTGATAGCGATGTAGTGAATATCCAACACGTCTAAATCGTATTATAATACATTACATTTGGTTTTGTTTTACATTAAATAGAATAGATTCGATAACAACGATTAAAACTAAACTCTTAAATCAATAAACTATATTGGAATCTACAATCAGATCTAATGAAATTGGCAGACTATACAATTCAATTTGAATATTTTTCAAATAACATGAATCTATTATTAGCAAAATGTATTAATTTTTCACGAGCCATTTTCAAATAAGAAATACCCATTTCGACTTGTACCTATGCTTTCAAGCAAAACGTTTGACACTTCTTGTTGATGAAAACTCATTGAATAGGCGTGGGTTTTTCCGACCACATAGACTCATACTCATGAATATGTTACTAATATTTACGGTCACGCACACTACTTTTATGACGAGCCTTTGTTTCGCTACAACCCCAATATATTAAAGGCATAAAAAAGCTACATTACGATTGGAAGAAGATATTTTATTTAATACATAAAAAGCTTGATATTATTAAGATATAAATATAATATAATATATTGAACCGTATTAGATTAGATCGGTTTCGGACCGCATACATAGAATTAATGTACGTATTTTCTAATTGAAAGTCGGTTATTTTTTCTGAGAAAATTATGTATGAATGAGCTAGACATGAAAAGCGGTCACGCTATCTTTTTTTGTCATTAAAAATATATAATACCAATTAGTTTGTTTAATTGTTTATTAAACTATTATTTTCAAGTTGTATATATAATCAATTTACCTAAAGGCCTTATTTATTCGATTTTCGTGAACGATTAGGCACTGAACAATCTTGAATTCCATTTCTCTCGAAAGTGACATTTTCCTTCCCCAGACAGCCGACCTCAAATTAGACTAATGTAATTAATGTTACCATCTCGTTCCACCTTTAAACGTCGTCCATTATACGCACTGGTACTGTTCGGAAGTGTTAACATAAAGCGAAAGGCTTTTACAATTTCATAAAAATCAATAGCGCCTTATTCCAATTTATTAAAAAGTATACAAGCTTTGAAAAACTGCTTTCACACAAATAGAAGACTCGTTTCGTATTATTATACAACACGCGAAGTATATTTTTAAATATATTCTTACAGTAAAAGTCTTTTCGCAGAATTACGGAAATGTACCCATCTCATGTAAAATGTTTCACTTAGATATTATACTAAAATGTTGAAAAAATCTTTAGACATATTAAGTTTTTATACCAAATGTTCTCATTTTCCTCGAAATATTACTTTAATTTTTTCGGCAAAACGTAATGATTATTCTAACAGTAAACATAGCTTTTTTCATGTTAAAACATATTTGTAGTTATGTAGTATTTAAATATTTGTTGTCGTATACCATACCGTATCATTGAGCCTTGTTTATATTTACGTTATTTTTCGATCAATCTTGCCATGTCAATCGCATCATATGTTTATCATCAGGTTTTCCGCTGTACACATACACTCTAGATTTAAAATATTTGCCCGTTTACATTTCTCAATTCTCAACAAACTTGAAAAAATATACACCATAATTTCTATTAATTTCACAAACCCAAACTTTTCTCAATATTTCATACCTTATTGTAATCTGATAATTATAAGAATACTTTGAAATGTTTTAACGAAAATCACAAAAACACAGACGGGCAAACATTTTCCTATTACTATGCATTATCAATGTAAACATGTTTTCTCTACGATATTATCACAATAACCGTTCTGTCCATATGCCATTTTTCCGATACTAACTGCCATACTGAGGTTACTTGTAATATCGCATGTTATGAACTTTTCTTTAGGTGAGCGGGAATTTTCGTCACGAAGGCAATTGAGCTGGTCCACAAATGAGCTAGAAGGGAACTACGAAGAGACCCAAGGTGGATTTAACACAATATTTATCAAACATGTCTACCTGAGCACAGTAGAATTTTCATAACTTTCATATGTATCATAAAATCGACTCATTTTGAACGTTCGTTCGAGAAACGTAGTTGCTGTATCACGATGAAAATTTGCATAAGCAAACACGAGCACTCTGCGAATATATTGATAGCACGCAAACGAGCTTATCAAAGATGAACGATAGACATTTAAGCGGTTCAGTAAACACCACGCATATTCGAGAATTCATATTTCGATGCTGTCAAACGGGAAGGTTCCTATAAATATCCTTTCCATCCATCAGTAAATTTATTAACGAGCTTTTCCGCAAATCGATATTGAAGCTTCATAATTCATCAGATGCACTCATTTTTATTAAGATCTTTTGTATTTTTTATTCATTATTGAAATTATTGATCTATTTCTCTTCAAAACAAATTTAGATGTTACTGTTTTGTACATATATCATGATGGCGAAGGTTTGCTGCGATGCGATTTGCGTTGTATCGATCTGTGTGTCTATAAAGAAATCTTGTTTGTTCTGGAACATTCTCGAAAATACTCAAAGACAAAAACCTTCATTATGATGATACAAGAGTTTTATATCTATAAATTTTAATAAATAGGCAATAAAATATTATTTATCGAGTCTTTTATATTAATCGAGCTTTTCCATATATTTATACAACAGCGCAGATATCATGAGAACCCATTGTACGATACACCGATCGCCCGGACGAACTTTTTCAATAAGAAAAACGAACCGAAAAGGGAATTCGTTCTACATAAACAGCAATAAGCCCGAGGCGTATTCGCAATTACGAATCGAGCGATCGGTGTACTGCACAAACACACACGTATTAACGACCACCATTTGTTCAACACCCACCTGCGAAAAACAAACACGCGCAACTTTATTGCGGACATTCACCGCGGATCGTCAAACCGACTGCGCCAATTTCGAAAACCCACCATGACACCGGAACCGATGCCTTTGTTTCAGGTCGGCCTCGGGCCACCGATGGTGTCCAGCTTGGTCGGCTGAGCAGGTCGGCATCAGAGCTGTCGAGTGCGGGGGCCAGCGGCTCCAACCCGGGCCCAGGGCCCCCACCGGGGCCCCCAAGAGCCCGATCGGCGCAGGCTCCCCGGCGCCCCGGAGCGCCCTTATCCGTCCTCAACAAGACGCATTCCTTCTTCAACACACTCAGGGTATGTTTTAAGGTAAAGGTGAGGCTCCATGGTGAGCGTGAACGTAAATAAGGATGTTGTTGAGTGTTTTAGTATGTTCGTGCTCATCGTGGGGTAAGAGCCTTTAGTATGTCGATTATGTGTTTTGTTTTATTTGGAAACAATTGTATTGTGCGTTTTTTGTGAAGTTAGTCGAGGCCGTTTTTTTCGAGTTTGGATGTATTCCGAAAGATTTTTTATGCCAGTTCAACTTTTTCGGTTTGATGATCATGGTTGCATTTTTTTTTATTATCTGCGAATTCGTGAAATGTTTATGTTAGAGGTCATCTCGTAAATCGCATCTTTTATTTTTCATTCTGTGTTCGAGTTCAGTTTGGGACTGGATACGGTGGAGCAAGCGTCTTCAAAAAGGTTTTGGTATTATTTATTTTCGTATTGTTCGCCAGTTGTATTTTTAGCATCATAAATTTTAGTTTGCTGTTAAGGACGAAATTTCAGAAACCTGAAATTGCCAACGAACACGTCAGATAGTATATTCTGCTGTTTTTCAGTTATCAATTATCTATATTAATATTATAATATATGCTACATAATAATATGTATAAATAAAGTATTTTTTTCAACAACATATATAATATATTATAAATAATGGGTTAATTAGGTTCACCTGATATAATAAATACATAAATGACATCCACTATGGGACAAGGTCTTTTAACCAGTTATCTACAATAGTTTAACCTACTAGTTATAGTATAATATATGTTCACTACGCAATGATATGAGAAAGGTAAACCCTGAGTTTCAGTATTACTTACGCGCTACGACTATACGCACTTACATTTATTTACCGACCGCATCATTTGTCGCTTAACTTTGGTAATTGGTGAAAACCATTGTATTCGACGTGGTAAAACTTTTAATCATATACTCTGTATTATCGAATATGTTTAGATTTATATAATTGGCCGTATACCATTAGATAAGGAATGGTTTTCTGTATTCAAACTCCTTAGGATAATCACCTTCTAATCATAAAGCAGTGCAATAACTCGATAAAGAAAAATGATAAAAATTTCTATGACGTATCAGAAAAGTCATGTTTTGCAATAGAATAAGCTGAAATAATAGGAGTTACATACGATGAAAAAATGGAAATATGAATTTGAGCTCACGATGTAGCGTAATGATAATGATACTAAATCGTTTTCAGGTTAGTATAGTTTATATTTTTATATAGAATGCTCATTGTCAAGGGGATGATGAGTTTTGTTTTTTTAATAAGTCTACTATGGAAATGGTACTCCAAACGTGCCCGTGATTTTGGAGTGAAAAATGAAAGTTTTCTCGTTAAAAATTTATACGTGTTTTACTTAGTAATGCATGTCTGTGGTGAAGGAAATTTGATTTTCACGAAACTTTCTGTTGAAAATGAAATTTATTTTTCTCGAATTTTCTTCTGTGAAAATTTGTTATATATGTTTATTAGTTCGATACTGGAACTAGTCCAAATGCAATATCTGAATATTCCCTTATAGGAATACTTACAGAAACGCTCAAAATTTATATAGACATTCACAATTTTTTTTTCATGCAGCAAATAATATTTGTCCGAAATAAAAAAATGAACGTATTCATCTCGTTTCGATATATTCATCCTCTCTTAGTAAAAATATATAAAAAGCTTTGTATTTTTTTTAATTATTTTTTAGTAAACAACTTTTTTACAATCGAAATTTTTACGTCGACACGTCCCTAGAATTTAATTTAGTTCTATAAAAAACTCGTCAAGTAGAGTTAAAAACCCACAAGGTCATTTGATGTTTTGCAAAAACCTTCGGCACAATCCTAATTTGTTCAGTATGCATGTATATCAATTTTGAAACATCATACATATTAAATGTCAAGAATATTCATTTCAGTCCGGTCTAGATTAGATGTGAGGGTATGAAAAGGGTCTGATTTACGTCCATGCATGAAAATCTTTTGGAGACATAAATTTCGAAATCAAACAATTTATTAGACAAAATTTGTCATTCAAATACAAACGAATTAATCGCTTTTCATTCGAGGATTCAATTAAATGATTTCACGCTAACAATACAATGAGTCTTTATGATTTAATATTCTTATTGATTTCGAATTTTCATTTATAAAATTGCTCCAGTGATATTTTATTACTTTTCCATGTGAAATTGAAATATCACTGGTGTACAATAATTCAATAAAATCATCACTTCAGGGGGTAAAAGCATTTGCGAGTACATAGAATGTGCACGAACCCACTTAAGATTGAAACGACCCAAGAAAAGCTCTATATTCATCAATACATTCAAAAAGAATACTATGAAACCATTACATGAAAAATATATCATGACTATGTCCGAATCTAAAACGTTAAATTTCCATCATATTTTGTAACAAAAAAAAAACTTTTAGAGAATAAAACTTTTTCGTTATTCATCTAAATGATTCGTTTCACAAACTCGAAACTTTTATTCAGCTGAAAAGTTATTTCGATAAATCTCTAAGACATCGAATTTTCTTTATCTAGGGGAAGTTTAACGATTCGGCACCCCTTTACTTAACGATTCCTGAGATAAAATCACGGAAATTTTCAAATCATCCCTAAAGGCTTTGGGAAGTCAACACGAGTTTTTCTTTGATTTCCAGAGTCGGTGGCACCGCAGTCGCAGTAAGGAGAGACCAGCTCGAGACGGTTCAGCAGGCAGCAGCACTGAGTATGCAGCCGACCAGAGTTCAGAGCACAGCAGCTCAGCCACACCCAGCACACAATCACCGAGACATCGCATACATAATAACGTCCAAGGTGAATACTGTTGGCCCATGGTGTATATTTTTATTATATTAAAAAAATGAGACGGTTTTTTCGAGGAAAATTGCGTTTTTAAGGGAAAAAAACGGTCGCGTAAAATAAGTTATGATTTCAATCTACATAATTTAATAAGAAATATTTTTAATATAAAATTTGTGTCCTTATGGCCTTCATATTGATTTAACTGAATAAAAAATTACGTTATTGAAAATTTTTATGGGAAATTTGTTATATCATAATCACGCTTTTCCGGCTTCTTTAGAATTAAATGGTTGGTTTTATATAATATTACAATTCCGATGTTTGTTGTATATGTTGTGTCGTGCACAAGAATGAGCGTATTAAATAATTCGTGCATGTAACGTTGTTATCCGCTGTTCCCTTTTATTTTTTTTATTGCAAATATATTCTATAGTATATTTCCAAATTATATGATGCGTAAAACTTTCATGTTTCGGGTTATCTTTGTTATTCCGTAACCTTCATAAGAGTTCAAACTGCCCGTCGACCTCTTTATAACCATAGATATGTCGGGCGTAACAAAATGGCCAGAAAAACACACCTTGAAAATTGATAAAAAGGATAAAGTAAACTATTGTTGAACGCGAACGTACAAATTTACATTATTTCCTAAACACGTTCGCATGCGATACCTTCACAGTTTACAGCCGAAACGTTTACATTATCCGACAAAATTCAAACATTTTCAATTTCAAAGTGAGCCATTTCGTTTTCAATCTCGCATCCGTCTCTAAAATCAAATCCCATCATATTACACGCCAAGCCGTTACACAATACACAATTATGAAGCGTTTCAGCAAAATCGCTTAATCTCTTCCTTAATAACTCACCCACACATCAAAATAAGAACATTACTCAACGGCAACAGGTTTTCAGTGAAAACCCGCAAGTGCTGGCCTTTCAGGATGACCTTTTCGATTTTTTTTCAAAATTAAAACGTCCACCGCGATAAATTTCGTCGAGAGCGATTAAAAATAAAAGCAGGTACTCGTTGAAACGGCACACAGAATATATACGGGTTTGCTTTGGCTGACTAATTAATGTCACGCGTGCCCGTACCTCGAATAACTAATTACCACAACAGCGATGGCGAACGACGAGTTTTAATCAGCAAAGTGTTCCTGCTATTTTATTCGCCGTCATGATTCCGAAAGTCGATAATTCAAAAGCGCACTTCGGCTGTCCGAAGTCGATATCGCATTCGCGGTAAGTTTCCGTTTGCTTCTATAAGATCGATGATGACATTCTATTTATGCATAGAAAATGCGACTAAAATTTCCTATCTGGATATTTCAGAAACGGGTCAGTGATTCAGACTTGTTAGATGCGTCAATAGTCTAACGGTAAATAGAGCGGTTAAATAAATGCGGTCGTATATCGGAAAAGCCTTATAATGTCGTCCCACGGAAAATAAATATATTGGAAATTTTCTTTAAATAACAAATTGTAACTGAAAGCTTTATTTATCATAAAAAGAAAATGCGAGGTTTGTAATAGAAACATTGAGCTGGAAAGTTCAATTTAAAAAAAAAAAACAATTCACGTCACAAAAGAAATGCGCAAACTCGTAATACCAACAATAGTACTAGAATGATAATTTCCTTTTCCAAACTCTACTGCTTAGTTTTTCACTATAAAAATAGTTTCAGTAAACTTTTTTTCATACTAATTTCAATTTTTTAATTATTCATTCAAATTTGAATCTAACCTTCAATTAAAAACGTATTAAGATCAATTTTATCGTATTCAAAACATTTTCACGTTGAAATTCCACATATCCTAAGGCCAAAACTTCACCGTTCATCCTGAAATTGACGTTCATTATGATTTAAGCAATTCAAGTCTTTTATCCTTCATGACATCAAAGACATACTACGCGCATGCGATCCAAAGGGCTCCAACATACAATGAAACAAATTAATTTATGTATGGTAAAAGTAATGTTTACCCAGCGGGAACCGAGCGCATCGCGTGTGTTAATTATGTGGGTGTTTAACCTTGCTCGAAAAGCTTACTTTCCTCTTCGTTTGCTTTGACCGTGTGTAGGGCAAAGGGCATATCGATTATCAACCGTGACAGGGTGTACTCCGAACGGATCAGCCGACACCTAAAAAGAGCTCATATCCTTTTTCGTGAACGATACTCGTAAATTTATCATTTTTTTCCCTTGCTGTTGTATGGCAAATCAAAATTTATGGTCGTATCTCCGGAACGGGGGGCATTAATAATAAGTCCACTTAAATGCGATAATATTTCCTAATACAATATTCGGGGCGGTTAATGCTGCTTTTATTGATGAAAATAGTAATATAAGGTGTTTGTGTATAAGATCGAAAATGTCGTAGTATATTCTTGTTTTTCTTACACACTAGTGAACTTTCATTACACTTTTCTTATTCTTATTTTCTTCAGCTTGAAATACTGTTTTTCTGGAGTAAGAACTTTTTTTGAGAGAAAGAGATTCTTTCTTGAATGTGACTCGAAGAGAATGGGCTCAATGAACTTATAAACATATGACATCTTACATATTCAATTTTATTTTTTATTATCTCTAACAAATTGAAAAATCATTGATTTTTTCAACAGTTTGGGAATTAACATTCTTCAAATTTTCAATTTATTTATTTTAAAATTATTCTCAACGAAATGCAAAAAAAATGTAATAGCTCACGAAACTCATATAACTTTGCGATTCAGCTGTTATCGTTCAAGGAAACTTTCCGGCAAATTCCCCTCACAGATTCTATTCCCGTATATGTACATGTACGTACATTATAAATTCCAACAAAAGCACTTCGTTATTCATATTGAAATATATTTTTCACCCTAATAACATAATCTTGTACTACGAAAATACTCGTTATACTTTTAACAAAACTTTCTCCAACATCCATCTTGCGTAACATCGGTTACATAATTGATCTTCAATAGATCTATTTCGAAAACACCGCTCTACCCCGTATTTGATAATCAAAACTATTCGTACACACCGAAATTATTTCAGTCGACTGCACTTTGCGGAACAAAGCGGAGCTTCTTTGATTTATCGAAGACGCCGATGCCAAAAATCTCGTCGGCGTCGTTCGCAGAAAAATTAAAATGAAAGAGTTTTATCAGAACCAGCGACTGCGCAAGCCTCTCAGTGTCTAGGTCAACCCCAACTGCCACTAAGGGGACGCCAACAATCGATTGCAGATCCGAATATAACCTGCGAAATAACAGACGGCCAATTCTAATAATAAATTGACGCTTGTCACGCATAATCAAAAGCGCTTATCTGATTTGTCGTGATTTATCGCGTTTGAGATGTGTTGTGTTGTTTTTGGCGTTTTCGAATTTCCGACGAATGGTTATGCACCCCTTGATAGTGGGGTGGAAAGTATATCCTATCTGTATGTGTGTATCTTTCTTGTGACATCAGTTTCTCCGCGTGTTTTGCAAAGGTCGCACACGTTTTGCGTTCACTATAATTGCTTTTATCGAATTAAGTTCGGTTCGCATTATGCGTTTTCGATAATGCAAATTCAATTACGTAATTCGATTCGATAATATTTTTGAATAGTTAATTTATGTTCTACGCTAATATTAATTGAAAGTTCAATTTCAAACGTTTTCATTGCGAAAATTCTTCAAAGTGAAATTGAGAAGATGATATTACTGAAAAATTAAAATGTCTCAAGGTGATTCTAAAATTAGTTCACTGCTGTGGTAAACGGCCGAAAAGCTCCCGTGTTGCTCTTTGATCTTAACGAATCTTAATTGTTTTGAATTATTTCCGACCTGAAGCGTAGGCTTTATGACATTTAACTTCGGAAACTCGAGCTTTTCCGCATAATCAAAATGTGATCGAATTACAAAACAATAAAAATGCATTAACGCGTATCAAAATGCACGGAAATGGATGAAAAATGCAGAATCACCACTAAATTGCATCGAGTGTTGAGGAAATTCCGAAAAATGTTTATGAAGGGTTAGAAAACTACGCGAAGCACTTAAAGTGCTACATTTTATATGACTTGCCATTTAAAAGTATGAAATGTTCACGTTATTTTTCAAGACTCTCCATTGGCAAGAACTGGAACAGAACCAGCGGAGCGACCTCCAACTCCTTTACCAGCTCCAGTTCATCTTGATTTACTACCTGTGAGTAATCATTGCATGAAATATCAGATAAAATATTTATTATATTAAAAATTTTATGTCTGCGATAAAAATATTCAAACATTGTCCAATTGAAGTGTCGTCTAGACACAACTTGTCCATTATGAATCAATTTTCTTTTCAATTGTTGACTATATATAAAGCTCAAATAATACATTGTATGAGAATTGTGGTTATTCTAAATGGTTTTGTTATTGAAACGTTTTTGTTGTTTACAGAATATGGACGAAGCATTGCAGAAACGAGAACAGCAACTGCGACAGTTTTCGTTCTTTCAATTGAGGATTCATTTGAAGAGGGGTCAAAATTTGATCGCCATGGACAAGAATGGTCAGTGGTCGGCCACTGGTCAAATGTAGATCTACGATTTTCACAGAAATATGGCACAAACACGATAGATTTCGATATCTAGACACTTATGTCATATTTAATTTTCGACAATCAACTCACTTAAACACGAGCAATATTTAAACGCTAAAGCACATATCACAAGATTTTATATACAACCAATGATTATTTTGCGTAATGTTTCGATTCTAAAAATAATTATTTAGTTAAAATCGGAAATGTTTTACATGCGAATGCGCAAAAATCATACCGTCACCAAGTGAAGGTTAATTAAGCTAATTGCTTTGGTAGACATTCTACATTAAGGTGTGTCGAAAAATAAAATACAAACAATTTTACATTTCACATGAAAAAAAACTGATTAATTTTCATCATGTATAGCTATTCATTTTTCATTGTTTTTAGAACATTTTTGTGTTTCATTACTCATTACTGAATGAAATATTATATATTTGCTTTACAATTATACTAAATTGAAGAAAAAAAACATTTCACTAATTAATATGATATCAATGACAAAACTGACATTATTTTTCTATATTAAACCACCATTCACACAAATTAACACTGCTATTTATATTATATTTAAACTTATACAAACGTGCGTATTTTGTCAAACAAAATACGAACGTTAATTGCACTAAAAGCACGTTTCGATCTACCACTTTTATTTTCCGATTATATTTGCTCAAGTAAAATAAATTCAAGCAAAACAAACAATAAAATAAATCTGGTGGACATTTGACCATTAATGGGATCGTTATGTGCTACGTTGCAATGTATGTTGCAATGTTAGGAATGTTGGCAGGCACTAGTGACCCCTACGTCAAGTTCAAAGTTGGTGGAAGGCTGCTTTACAAATCCAGAACTATCTACAGGGACCTCAACCCTGTGTGGGATGAAAGTTTTACAGTGCCCATTGAAGACCCTTTTCAACCCGTCCATATAAAAGTAAGTTTTATTTGAAATCGTATAACTTTTTTCAAAAATTCGAAATGCTTACAATTTTTTGACGTGTAGGTATTTGATTATGATTGGGGGCTTCAAGACGACTTTATGGGATCGTGCTATTTAGATTTGACTGCTTTAGAATTAGGGAGGTCCCAGGATTTAGTTTTATGTCTACGAGACACCAATAAGTCCTCGTCAACTTTGCAAGATTTGGGTGAAGTTGTGCTCAACGCTACTCTATGGCCGAGGACTCAAGAGGACAAAGAACAGGTCAGTATTGTTTTTTTAATTATTTTTTTGTTAAACCGCAAAGTTTTGATGACGAAAGATTAAAAATTTCTATTAATATTCTTACTTATGATTGGTTCATTTATGTAATTTAATTTTAATTATTTAAGAATGTAAGTCACTTGAAATATTAAAAATGTATTGTGGTTTATAAAATACGTATACAGCAAAGTCAGTCAACTCTGACGGACAAAAAAAATCCATCCATAAACATTGTTTTTGAAACAGTTTGAAATATTAAAATATGGGGCAGTATAAAAATTCTCTCATTTTTTTTTAATTTTAAGTCATGCGTCGCATCTACAAACTAATCTTAATTTAATTAAAAATAATAACAATCGTCAACATTCCAATAGTGTAAAATTAGAGATACGTTTTTAATTTTTCCGGTTAACAATAAGCGACATCAGTATTTTCATTGTTGAAGAAATTACTGTAGATAACTATAAAAGATTAGATAGACAATAATTTTTCACACGTTTCTTGTACTGCAAGCTTCGTCGATTTCACTTTCGACATCTACCTTTGAAACGTTTCCGTCAATTTACCTTGTGTACAACTTGATACAGATTACAAAAATGATATATTTACTTTAAATAAATAATTTACAAGAAAAAAACTTCCGAAACTCATGACGCATCGGGATCTCTTCCAATGCCATTTCACTTTTACAAACCATTTAAATATCTTCAACTGCGGATTTACGAAAATATGCAATGCATACAACATAAACATCAATTACACAATTATGATACCTTGAAAAAAACATCACGTCACTCTATTCATGTACATATTGATTCATCCAGTGACCTAATGATCACGGCAGAAAACCACTGTTAAATCGATAATTTTCCTCCACTCCTCCCTCGTACGATACTTAAAACACACCTCAAAGCGATTTATCGTCCCAAATCACAATTGAAAAACGTACATTATTCACCATTTAAACATGTACCTTGAAACGGATGAACAAGTGTAACATGTTGTACACACAATGACCCGTTGATTTCATACAAGTCGCAATTTTACGATACTCAGCCAGTAGCGTCGAAAGTTGCGTGTTGGGCAGTCGTCTGACACCAATTCGTTCATCGCTTGTTTTATTATATTTTATTTATTTTCCGAATATGGTTTTTCGAATATAAGCCGGCAATTTAGAAAGTGAATCGCGTTTGTGTGTGATTTGTCGATCGAATCGGAATAATGTCGTATATCAATATTTCTGTGCTCGAAACTTGATGGATTATCTACAAAAGTCGATATTTATTTATTTTTCGATAAATTCCTAAACGTATTATAAAGTTATTCAAATTCAATGATGTTTAAATAAGCGTTTAATTGAGTGCATCGGCGTGTTGATTGTATCAATGCGGCTGAGCGTGTTATATTTATGGGAAGTAATGATATGAATTGATTTTTCGTATAATTTTCGAAGTTTACATGAAAATTATATTGATTTTATGTCAAAATTCGTTATTTCAAGCATCACAAATGATACCTCGAATGTAGAGGTATTTCCAAGGTCTTTGACATAATTATAGTACGTAAATAAAGCAAAAAAAGTTCTTTTGACGCTGTGCTTTGTTACATCAAAAATCCGATTGAAAGTATTTTATATCTAACGTATAATTTATATTTTCGACGAAATTCCAATTCCTTCTTCGATTTTGTATTAATATTTATTTTACTTGGAAAATGAAACGAATAAATTAATTCAAAAATATAAAATATTTCACATATTTTGTTAAAAAAAACTCGATAATACGTTTATTATTAAAATAACTTTGTGTCCATAGACTACATTCTGTATATAAATAGATTACTATATATAAATAAATCTAAGATGAATGATGAGATTTCAGTTAAAACTCAATTTGTGTCTCTGTAAAATATAAACGTACAATAATAAAACATTCTTAAAAATCGAAAAGTCTAATTAATAATAATAAACATGGAGTGTGAAAAGAAAATTAACAAAATAAAGAGTCGTTTGACAAAAATTCATGATAAAATACAATCGAAAGTAGACTATTTTTGTGATGATCTTCATGATGTTGTGCATCATGGATTTAAAAATCATGTGAAAAATTCTTCAACTGTGTGTCTTTATCAAAAAATTTATAAGAATAAATTGAACATAGATCTTCAAAAAAGAAGTTCTTCTATGGAATGCCTCAAAACACCCGATTTGTCTGAGGGTTGTGAATATAAGATAAATTATTCTCCAAATGAACTGAGCAAAATTAATTTTATCACTGCTGCACCATTATCTAAAAGTGCCCAAAGTTTATTAGGATCTGATAATTATCATAAAAATGATATACCAATTATTATTACTGATAATTCAATGAAAGTAACTAATTCCGATGAATTTATTGAAAAATATAGTATTGTTTCAAGTTTATCTCATTCAAGTACGAGGTTTGTATTTACTAGTACAGTTAAATGATAAAATCAATATCATACTTTTTTGTAAAAGTACACATTTACTTTCATCTGGTTAGATCAAGTTTTCCAATCGACGATGATACATCTTTGACTTCATCCTCTCATAATAAAAATATTGCCCATACATACGATGTAATGTTGGAAAAATTTGGTCAACATTTTCCCAAGTTAAAAGAAAAGGGAGACAAAGTTCACCGGGTAATTTAATTCATAATACATTATAATATTTTCAATTGATTGTACATGTAGTTTTAAAGTGAGAACCAAATTTGCTTATAATGTATAGTGAATTGCAAATTATTATAAGTAAATTTTAAACAAAATAAAATAGAAATTTTCTCTTCATCCATTTTGTAATACAAAAATTTCTGTAATTGAATTATAGATTTTTTTTATTAATTTATACATAAAAAAAATTAAAAACAAAATCTTTTTTTAAGTATTTTCAGCGGAGTACTCGGTTATGTGATATCAAACGGTTAAAATGTCAAATATGGAGTTCCGTCGTTACAATAGTTTTGGTAGAAGCTAAAGGGCTTACTGCAATGGATCAAGACACTGGTTCAAGTGACCCTTATGTAAAATTCAGGTAATTCTTTTCACAAGCAATTTTTTATAATTTTTCAACTTATCGAATTAAAAAATTGCATCTAATAAAACTTTTTAATTTTTAAGATTAGGAAATGAGAAATACAAAAGTAAAGTAATTTGGCGTTCTTTGAATCCATGTTGGTTAGAGCAGTTTGATTTACATTTATATGACGATCAAGAACAACTTTTAGAATTAACTGTGTGGGATAGAGACAAACAATCCAAAGATGACTTTCTAGGACGGTAATATCTATTTGTTATATATTTAAATTGAATTTTAAAATATGCCTAATTCTAAATATAATATTTAAAATATGTATTTCATAATGTTGAACAGATGTGTTATAGACTTATTGATGTTAGAACGAGAAAAAACACACAGTATCTGGAAAAATTTGGAAGATGGTAACGGTCAAGTTTTTTTATTGTTGACAATTAGTGGTACAACATCGTCCGAAACTATTACCGATCTCACAAACTATCAAGATAACCCCAAAGAAAGAAAAATAATCGAAAATAAATATGTAAAGCTCAAATCCAGATTAATAAAACTTGATATGATAAAACAATTCCAATAAAACCACTATGTTTTCAGGCGTGGCATCGTTTAGGAATATGGAATGAAACTGGATCAGGAGGAGTAGGATGGCTTTGTGTAAAAGTATTTGGTGCTAAAGGTCTTGCTGCTGCCGATTTGGGAGGGAAATCCGATCCATTTTGTGTTTTGGAATTAGTAAATGCAAGGTTACAAACTCACACTGAATACAAAACTCTTGCTCCAAACTGGATGAAAATATTTACATTGTAATTTTCTAATTGTTATTATATCCGTTTGATTATAGTGTGTTTACATTAATTTATTATTTTCCATTGCAGTAACGTAAAAGATATTACATCAGTTCTGGAAATAACTGTATATGACGAAGATCATGATCACAAAGTAGAATTTCTTGGAAAATTGTCGTTGCCTCTTTTGAACATTAAAAATGGTGATAAGCGTTGGTATTCATTGAAAGATAAAAAAATGAGAACAAGAGCAAAAGGAAGTTGTCCTCAAATATTATTGGAAATGACAGTAATATGGAATCCCGTTAGTGACATTTTAATTCGAAAAATATCTCCATCAGTAAAAATAAATTATGTAATACAAAAAATTCAATTACAGATAAAAGCTTGTATTCGATCTATAAACCCTAGAGAAGAAAAATATATGCAAACTGAAATAAAGTTCAAAAGACAAGTTTTTCTACGAAATGTAATGAGGTTAAAATCTATTATTGTGTGGTTCATCGATATAGGAAAAATTTTACAGTATGTTTTGAATTACACATAAATATTTCAAATATAATCTACAATTACTTCATAATATCATTGCAATGTTAACTTCTAATTTATTTTTTAAGAGCATGTTTTGAATGGGAGTCCAGATTAAGATCTTTTGTTGCTCTCGTTGCTTGGATCATACTCTGCTATTACTTTGAACCATGGATGGCACCATTTTCCTTATTACTTCTTTTCGCTAGAAATTGGCTAATATTTTGGTTAACTGGTAATTCTTTTTGATATTTTCTTTGATCTATTTTTATTTTTCATAAATATCTTTTGGTAATTAAATAATTTGGAACGTGTACTTGAAATCTCACTATTGCGTTAAACATGTATTTGAAGGCGGTAGTCATCTTCAACAACCTATCGACGATGAAGATTTGTTAGCAGAAGAAGATGAAGACGATCCAGAACAAGATAAAGTACATGAGAAATTATCTAATTTTATAAATAACATTTTTTATGTTTCCTTCTTTGAATGTTCATATTGATAATCAAAATTTTTTTAGGAAGAAAAAAAATCTTTGAAAGAAAGACTACAAGCCATTCAAGAAGTTACACAAAGTGTTCAGAATTCTATTGGATTCATGGCATCTCTTGGAGAGGAAGTTAAAAAGTACAATATTTAGAATTATTTCTCAAAAAATTTTTATACTAATTGCTCACTAAATATATTTATTTTATTCATTCTAGCCTTTTTAACTTTACTGTACCATATTTAAGTTGGATAGCGATAATACTTCTTTTAGGAGCTAGTTTTGTTCTATTTCTCATACCTATTAGATATTTACTCATGTTATGGGGTAAGTCCTTTTTTATATATACATATATGTATTATTGTTTTCAGAGAATAATTAAACAAAGTATTTTTATTTCAGGTATAAACAAATTTGCTAGAAAAATATTAAGACCCCATACTATTCCAAACAATGAAGTCTTAGATTTACTATCTAGAGTGCCCGATGATGAAGAATTGGTAAATTATAATTTCTTTGATACTTTAACCAATAATTAAATTTATTTCGATGTAAATATTTTCAGCTTGATTATCGAGAATTAAAAACACATCCTGCTCCTGAAACTCGACGAGATGCAAGAAAAAAACATAAAGCATCATAACCTGATCTATTAAGAGTCTCTCTCAAGGCTCAACTAAGTGATAGATTGAAAAAGACCAAATATAATGTTTCAAAGAAAAACTTAACATTTAAGTTAAAATTGAAACAGTTTCAAAATAAGATCAGAGGTAGTAGTTTATTTTGAATAAATCGATTTTATATTTATTTTTGCAAGTTTTTTTGCATATCCATTATGCTAAATTTATCAAATTTCATTATAAAATAATGAATGAATGCAAGTTAAGTATGAAAATATTCTGTGATCTTTAAGATTATATTTTTTTTATTAACATTTTTAGCACTTGACACAAAGAGAAAATAGTCAATAAATAATTTCATAAAAACCTTAAAACGTCTTGTGCATTTAAGTACTAATTATTTTTTCTTAATGTATCATTAATTTTTTTTGAAAATGCTCAAAATCGCTTATATAATCGAGAATAATCATAAATCAATTATTTACCTGTCTTCTGACAAAATATTATATATTTTTGGGGATGCACATATATTTGCGCACATGAATCTTATCAAAATTTTAAAATATAATTTGAAATCATAATGTGCTTCGAAATATCTTGAAGATGAAAATTTTATCGATGCCAATTTTTTGTCAATTTATACTTGAACGTATCTTGAAAAACATAAATTTTATTAATCCATGAGCAACAAGTCGTTAACAAATGCTATTACTTGATTGTTTGATTAATAATACTTTTATGATATAATTGTCTTTAATCTAAATTCTTAACTATATATATTAAATATTTCCAATTTTTCAATAACAGTTATAATATCTGTTGTTTAGCAAATGAATGAATTTTCTATATGTAATTTTACATTGCCAAATAGAAAAAAATATAAAACAATGTTATTCGTCAATTTGATCTTCAAATTTACACCACATATTATAAATTTTTATATTGTAACGTGATTGAATTGCAACATATATGTTGTAAAACATTGAAGAAAAAACTTTAGATTTTATGTTCAAACAAATATTTTATTTTATTTTAATCGTAATAAAATTTAAAAAAAAATTTAACTTTTTCAACATGACCTTAATTTTTCTAACCTGCCTATTGGAAAATTTAATTTTGTGAAGGTAGGAAAAATTTATAAAACATACAAACTTTTGATTCCTTTGATAATGATTCGCACATGACTTCCATAACGTGGAACAATTTATTTTTATCTTCCTAGCTTTAAATATCAATCATGCTTATCCATTTGATTCCTCTTTCGTCTTAATTTCTCAAAAAAATTCTTAAAAAATGTGTTACTTATTTATATATCACGCAAATTTTCAATGGCTGTGAAACATTTAATAAATCTCAATATTTGTTTAATACATACCTGATTCTCTATAAATAAAAAATTGTCTTTGTATGGTGAGCTGAAATTATGTCAATCACTAAATTTTTTGCGCAAGCATATTTTTATTATTGACGTACATGCTGGTCATTGTTTAAGTTCATTAAGAACTGACCTCGTTCCTGTTACTTATAAATTTGTCAATTAGGCTCACGAATCAAAATCTTATTGATTTAGCGATTGTTAATGTTATTTTTGTCAGCTTTTGATATATTTTATATTCCATATTCAATGTTTATAATTGCTTAATGTGAAATATGTCGCTGAATAACTTTATAATAAAAATTTTACTAGTGTGAAGTTGAAAAGTTCTATTTCATTATGTCAAGAAAATATAATTTGGTTTGTGGCAAGTATTTAACTATTAGAATTAAATATGTCACGATCATGATAATATGAAAAACCCAAAACACCAATTTTGTTTAGAAATTTTATAGATAAACAAAAAATAAGTTTTAATCGTTTTTGTTTAAACTCGTGGAGCTTTTCAACTTTGCTTTTTTCTTATTACATAAGAACAATATCATCTCAATGTAAATAATTTTCCATATTTTATACAATATAGTAAATTTTCACATATTTAACTGTTTTCCATATTAGTAATAATGTGATGAAATTTGTAAAATATCTGATCTTAAATATTTTCAATCTGTGTTCTAATAACTACTAAACTTAATCAGTCAACATATCTCAATTTCAAAATACATATTTACATTGAAAAAAATTCTAGTTCATCAAAGTTAATTCATTTACAATATATTTTTGATCGATCTATTATCATTTAATAATATTATTTTTCTTAATCATTAAATATCATACTGTATTGTTTCATATTTTGAAAACACGTTTCATTTTGTTCAAAATAAAATTTAAAATTATGCAGTTTGATTTTCTTTTATATTAGGTTTCCTTAATTGAGTACAAAATTAACCAAATCTATGAATCCCAATTTGTTAAAAAAGTCAATAAATACTATAAAAAATACGCATGTTAAAATATTTTTAAACGTTAACGATTTTTTTTCTTTTCATATATCTTTGATTTTGAAATTGTCAAAGATTTATTTGAAAATTTCCATTTATAAATAATAAGCTTGTCTTTTTCTAACTAGACTTTGATAATTAATTATATTGAAAATCAATAAGTTAATTTTTATAATGGTATGGTAAATAATTTAAAATAGTTAAAAAAATAATAATATGCACTGTTACTTTTTATTCTGATTCTTCCAATTTACAATTTTATGATAACAAAATTCCATTTTCATAAAGTCAGAATTATGTCGACATAGATATAAAATAAAATATTGTTGTTAAATATGGTGCTCATTTGTTATAAAGTCTTTGAAATTTCTTTATTGTGGTATGCATTTAATAAAATATTACACAAAATTGCTAATTCGTTTTTTTCAAGCAAATTTTTATCATAAAGAAGATTTGTGATTTATGTAAATGCACTTTGATCCTCGTTATAAACTCAAAGTGATAAACAAAATAAAACGTATTCGATTCTCTTTATCTATGAGCGTGGAATATATTTTTACCACCTCAAATTTTAACACTGATAACAAATTATTTTCATTCTACATACTATTATGCTTACATGAAACTTCAACTCTATTACTTTCAATGTCAAGAACTTCAGATCTACATTTATACAACGGTGACAATTCCCAGGAACATTGGCGCTTTTTCAAAAAATCCCAACTGTTGTACTGAATGACTAAATGTTATTTTAATACTGGTTCAATGATTACCTAGTTGTATTAAAAAGTTTTGAAGATAGTAATATCACACATTTTGTGGTAAAAAAAAAATTATCGAAATTCAATATTTAATGAACAACTGATAAACTTATTTATTTAGCTAACTAAATAATGAATTATTTTTTCAATATACAGATGATAACATTTGAAATATGTATTTAAAAAAAATGATAATACACATGTAGCATGAATAGTAAGCAGACGTTTGCCCAAATGACAATAGCACACCCCCTAGCTCGGTGACCCTACAACACCGAGCGTTGAGCACAATTAGCAAAAATTTCGAAATGATAAGATTGAAATAAATTATAAAAGATTAATTAGACCATAAATAAAGGTAATTTTTATAATATTTTCATATATGTATGTACATATTTACTAATCCCGTTAAGTAATGTCATATGCATGATGGTTCTTTTCGATCCTTAGTTGTGTCAAACAAACAAATTTTCGTTACGATGTCAGAAAAGACCCATAGAAATAGATCAATTTGTTTCAGTTATTCTTTAGAGTGCACGTGCACAAAATATAAACAATTATTCTTCCGGGGTAATTTTTTTTTCTCATTTGAAAAAGTGCCGGAACGTTGCTACGGCTCAGAAAAAAGTGCCGGAATATTACTCCAGTTTGTTCCGGCTCCACTACACCACTGGGGCAAACGTCTTGGAACTAAAATCAATATTAAACCGAGTATTGTTATCGAATAAATACGTATGCGTTCGGCTTCTTTAAAAAAAATCTTGGCTACGATCACGCTATTTAGATTTACGCCAATCACACGAAAAATTTATCGAAAAAGAAAAAAAAAAACCGCAGTTGTCGCACCCGCCATTCTAGCGTTGTGCAATCTTTCTAATTGTAAAACCGGTTGGCAACAGTGCCCGTTGACGGTGCTTCATATTCGTTTTTTTCCCATTCGCTCGGCATATGCTAAATTGCCGCACACACGCGAATCGATTAGTCATCGACGAAACGCACTGAAGCCCGACAAGACCTCGGCGGCCGCCTGCTCCCGATCGCACAGTCCAAAGTCCAAAAATACAAATGGCAGCTGCCGTGGCGGCCTTCAGCAACGGGGTGCAAAGGTGCCGGGAAGTGGCCGAGGACGCGCTGCTCGACCCCGCCAGGCCCTGGGCCCCCCTCTTGAACGTGTTCGAGGAGAAAACGGGGCTCAGCCGCAAGCATTTGGTCACCGGTGAGCGGCCCCCGTTCGTTTGCGATTACGCCATCGGGACGGTTTTGTTCCCGTTCAGTTTTCTGTGCAAGTTCTGCGATGCTTAACCTCCGTGTCGTTTTGTTGGGGGCGTTTTTTGTTTTAGATTCGCGTCCCGGTTTGGTTTCTTTCGTTTCATTCAGAAAATCGGCTTTGTCGAAATGTCAAATTTCCGTCGGTTCCCGGACGACACTAGCGCATAAGACATTTGCGCACGCCGACAACGGCTCGTACGAACTACAACATCGAGCGTAGAACTCGATCCGTGAAAATTTTTAAAATTGTATGATTTAAATAATTTATAAAGTATTCATCGGATCATTTAACTGTTGCGCATACTTTTAATTGTACTAAAACGGTTAAAAGCCGCTTACCGCCCATGAATGTACCAATATCCCAAGTAGTGAAAAGCATACATATACAAATCCAGTTTTAAGTTGATATCCTGCATTCACGCACACATTTGCATTCAAATTTTGACGTTAAACGTCAGTTGATTGTTTCCATACGAAATAGAATCCAACCTAACTTAACCTAACGAATGAAATTTGGTTTTGTATTGATGTATTGATTGTGGTGTTGAATGCTGTAAAGATACTGCTTCAATACCTGAACAAAAAGTTTCATACGACCAACTGTCAAACTGGGAATGAGTATAGGTGCATGTACGTGTATAAACGTAATGTCAGGTGCTAACTTAAAAACTAGGCAATCTCTATGTGTAGGTGCATTTATGTGTATAAACAAGTTTCATCGCTCGGGAAGTTGGTACCTTCATGGGCGGTAAGCGACTTTTGCCCTAAAACGTATCATGTATGCTACTGTTAGTGTGTGCCAGTGTCATATGACACTAAACCAAATGAACACAGAACGCAATCTGCGAAAAAACTCGTTGGATCATTAAACCAACATGTAGTCCTCCCACTGTCCTAAATCGTCATATATCGTGTATTTTAGTATCGTTTTTGCAAAGTCTGGCCACCAAATTTCTATTATAATTGTATATTTTAAAATATTTGGATCCATTCACTCTTCATTTTTTATTTCTATATATACTTTCACTTGATTGTTTCCACTCCAAGGCTTTATCGATAATATCGTTTTTCAACCGTCAGTAAATGATAATTTTTATCTATCTATACAACCCTCATTTGTACAATCTTTATCCTTATGATAGATAAGGTTAACATAAACTTTTTATTATATTAATGGCAAAGTGCTTCCAATACATTCTTATCAAATTAATATTACGAATTCAATATGTACGCAATTATGAAAATTAAATGTTATTTTACGTGTGTATATAAAACGAAATTAGCAATTTAATCATGATAATTAAATTACACTAAACCGGTTCTGTATTAAAAACTTGATTTGAACTAATCCAACTTTTTATTTTTCTAGGTATTCTCGGTCTTGCTGCATTATATTTAGTCTTCGGTTATGGAGCTGAACTTCTCTGCAACACAATCGGTTTTGCTTATCCAGCTTATGTCTCTATAAAGGCGATTGAGTCTAAAAATAAAGAAGACGATACAAAATGGCTCACGTACTGGGTCGTCTATGCTGTGTTTTCCATTGTCGAGTTTTTCTCTGATATATTAGTCAGTTGGTTCCCTCTTTACTGGCTCGTCAAGGTGAATATTATCGATATTTTATTTGTAACGTCGATTATAAATTGTTTATTGATTGATCCTATAATTTTTTATTTCTATCGAGCAATTGTTTGTTCAATTGTGCTGTATGTCTTTCAATTGAATTTTCGTCTCGGCAAATATTGTATCAGATAAATTGATAACTTGAATAATTTTATTTTTTTTTCAGTGTCTTTTCCAAATATGGTGTTTTATACCTTTAGATATCAATGGTTCGTTATTTATTTATAGAACTTTGATTAGACCGTATTATAACAAATACCACAGCAAGATCGATGAAATTTCTGATCAAGGTATGTCTTTTTGTTCAATATGTTTTCTTAAAATTATAAGTTTTCTAATACTTTGATGTTTATTTTTCAGCTCAAAAAGCTTTTGAAAATATCAAGAAATCAACATAAGCTTGTCTCTCGAATAAATGAAGACAAATTTTTTCAAGCTCACATCAATTCATCGCTTCACACATATTTCTTGTATATTTGATGGGTTTCACATTTCTTGTTACAATTTTTAAATCAATTAAATTAAATATTTTAAAATCTTTTTTCTTTTTTGTTCCCTATATAAATGTCCACATAAGCTTTATTTGTAAGTTACTTGTGCAACGTTTTTTATGAATATAGGTTTATACGAAGTTACGTAGACCGATCAAACTCCTGCGGGATAGCATATTAATTGGGGTGACAAAATTGATGTACCGGACAAGTTAGGCTAACAACATTAAACTTTGTCGAGTTTTACTCTTCCATCCATCTACTCATCAAATCTCTTGCTTCATCATATTTGGCTCGATAAAAGACACATTAGTTTTATTGCTGTGTAGAAATAGATACAGGTTCTAGTACAAAGGTTACAAACAAGTTTTTGTTTTGCAACAAAAAAAGTTCATAGAATTTGCAGAAAAACATGAATGTGCTGTAGCTGGGCGAGGATAAATTATGTAATATGAGATATGTCAAATTCTATGGAACAATTCTTCTATTTCTTGTAAGCAATTTTCATACAGAAGTCCATTATTACATGATATGGATTATTTTCATCATAATAATATAGAAAATGAGAAAGTAACATATACTATATGACTATTTATTTAAAAAATAATACAGAGTCACGTAGAAGAACTTGTAATTACAAATATGTATTTTTCCTGTTAACACAGCGAAAAATAAGCAGCAATCTTTTCGGAAATGTAAATGGTTTTTTTTCCACAGGAAAATAGTTTTTTCAGAAGTAAACGAGCATTGTATCCATTCTATATTAACTAAGTGGTATATAGAAAGATAATTTTATACATTAATTCTTTTTATCTCTGAATTAACAAAAAATTGTTACGTGTACTTTATTCCCAGACCCTGTACAGTAGCAAAAATGTGAATTATTCTTCCGCTTTCGTGTCCTTTTCCGCAGTTTCTGCAGCATCCGCTCTTCTCCTATTTCTCCAAGCTCTCATATATGTTTGCGGATGAATTGGCAAAAAGCCCGACAAGCCTAAAATATTAATTATGATTACAACATTACCTTTAACATATTTCATAGTTCAATAGATCTTAAATTTATAACCCAAAAGTCTCGCCACTGGATCTGAAATGAGCGCACCTCTGCCGAGCCAATGCTTGATCCGATCGAAGTTAAAAGACACTAATTTTTCGCTGTTCTCATTCGGCATAGGATCGAAAGTTCCCACTTGCTCTATACATGGTTGGAACTGATATTTCCTTTTCTTAAATTTAAATTACTTAATTGTAATGAAAAGTACTTTGATTACTGGAATATTAATGAATATAGTGTACCTCCGTCACAACTATGTGATAAAACGGTCGGTTTGTGCATCCGTATGAAACTAGTCTTATTATTTTCGCACTTCTGTAAGAGTAACGGCCAATGCCGCCACCGGGAACTAGCACCATTTCTTTAAAAGGAAAAATACCGAAAGAAATATATTATCGATATGAACTACGAAAAAAACGTCTCAAATATTCGGTAGTGTTCTTTCTTACGTCACTAATTTTAATTATTAAAAACCTGCAAAATACGTACGTGCCATGATTTCAATAATAAACGTAAAAAATTATCCAATCTCCTGCAGCGAAACACCCCTTTAATTTGAGGTTAAGTATAATAAAAATAATTTGACACTTGGTCTTAACTGAATCCTCAGCCATTACCTTATAAATCTTTTTCAGAATTGAGATTGGAATTTTTCGTTTCAATTTAAACTTTTTGATTGGGTTCTATAAGAGATGAAAACATCGACAGATGAACATAGCGGCAGTTGAACACAGCGACAGTTGAATAAAGTGACAGTTGAACACAATCTGCAAAGAACTTTGAAATGTTAACACAACCTTTTTTGGCTGTGAGTCAGAAAAAACCAAAATGTGACTCTTATGAAGTGTTTTGGGTCAGTAGGTATATTAAATTTTACTTAGAAAATAATTAATAATCAATAATAATCTAATGGGTTACTTGAAATCATCAAGCAAGTCACTTAGTAAGCCGCGGTTTATAGGTTGCCGAAACCTGTGTTAACATATTACCACATGTCTGGTTACCAAATATTTTTTCTACAAAATGCATTGTGCATCATTTTTTCATCCGTGGAAAATACTGTATACCTAATCGTAAAGTTAAAATGTAATAAAACAGATATGTTATGAAATACATGTATTTCCAAAAGCATTAACATTTTCTTCACTTATCATTTTTTTTTAAATATATTTATATAAAGAAAACATGTATCAAATTTTGCGTGAAGGCAGACAGTACTATATTTGCCTTGACAACTTGTGCAATAATACGTAATAACCGTAATCATTTAACAATTACTAAATTATAAAGCATTCAACGAAATAAAGCAGTTATAATTAAAATTATATAGATACAAGATTTGTATGAATGATGTATTGGATCCTATTAAGATATGTATATTAGTCTAACTGTACATAAAATATTTAAGTATTAACTATGATTTCGGAAGGGTTAAATTAAATACGCACTATAAAAAAAACAATTTATAAAATATAAAAAAGATACACCTCAAGTGCTTGAAATTAAGTGTTCTTTTACTAATACACGAGTTAATTTACTTTTAAAATTTTGGCATCTTATTTCTATGACAAGACTCCAATCTTTCAAATTCATAATAACACTAATGCGTTTTATTTAAATACAATATTTATTAAATAAATGATAACCGATTTTGTAATAAAAAAAACTTGAATATGATATATATTATATAATGTTTTCCACAATGTAAATCCTGTTAGAAAGTACATATTACATATATTTCAGGTGCAAATCTACAGAATATCAAACCGAGTTTAGATATTGCTAAAGAAAATAAATACACACATAAGTTAAAAAGTACTTACATATAATTGCACACTGCAGACATTTCTATGCACCCAAATTAAATTTTGCTTTTTATGGATAAATTATTTTAATTATGCGCTCATCTTGTTAAGGAAAATAATTAAAAATAAATTTAAATAAAAACACATAATTTTTCCCATTGAATCACAATCGAAAATAATAAATTCGACATTATTTAATTTCATCAAAGATAACATAACTGTTTCAGCAAATGTAAAGTACTTGGAGGTCTCAAACTGGATGTTTCTCATAATTCTTCAACTCTATGGTTGATCATAAAATTTTCATTATCAAAAAAAAAAAAATAATAATGAAAACATAAGAGACGATATATAGTAATAATTAAAAAATAGTAATAATATTGAGTAAAATTATTGTTTTGGAAACTGTAAAAAACTTTTTAACCAAGTTTTAATAAAAATAAAAACAAGCTCGTACGAAATACAGGAATAGCTTATCAAAAACATTCAACAAAACGTGTTTGTACAATAAAATACGTGTATATACAGAATCTCAAGAGACACTGTTATTTTTTTGCAGAATTTTACTGTGAGTATACTTCTTTTGAAATACTTCCTTATTGCACACAATTTTCAATGAAAACAGTTGTTTAATTTTATATATACAAAATCTTAGGCCATGTTTCTCAGTCGACTTGTTGTTTTACAGATCTGATTAAAAATATTTATTCAAAATAGCAAATTATACTATAAAAGGACGGCATTGTTAATAATTTTGTATATTTGTGGATGATTTTATGTATTACATTTATTATAAATACGTTCAGTCCCTTTCCGAACAATTTTATTAAATATAAATAATTTTTTCGTAACATCATAACTCTACATATTTCATCAAAAGCACTTTAAGGACTCTTTACCATTAAAAAAATCATATAATTTCGAGAAAAAAATATGATCGTTTAGGCATTTTTATTGGATCATCAAGAAATAAAATAAGTTTTTCAATTACTGACATACAGATGTAACTATTTTCATATGAATTGAATATTTTAATTAGCTAAGTATACATATATTAAAAATCAAAAATATTGCATTAATTTTTTTATATTCTCAGTATAACTGAATGATCAACTAGCATTATGCAATCTAATTTCAAGGGCCCAATAATTATTCTATTTAATAAGGTAAAAATCATATTATTTCATAAAAAAGTACAATTAACATTGACAAAATTAACATCAACTAATGTTAAGTGACACACACAAATTAGTAATATAATCTTTAACAACATTATTCCATACGACATATCGTGAAATATAATTGCTTCATTCTATCCTTCTAATCAAATTGACCTTCGACTGGAATGCAAAATATTATAATATCTATATAACAACAATGAGACTGATGATGTATTTCTACACTTCATCTAGCACCTAATTTCAAGCAGCACTTAACGTCAATTAAAGTGCAATCGACTATATCTTCGTTAAACAAATATATTATATTAAAAATCTAGCAGACTGTGTGGCAATTTACAAATATAACCTTAGCGAAAAGAAAATTTCGTCTATTTTTCTATTTCAATTTCATCGATACTTATATAAAAGCACATTTACCATTCATAGAAATAAACAATAGTTCAATTAAATAAATATTTTATTATCATATGCCTATTTAATTTTTAAGGCCACGTGGAAAAAGAGTACTTTCCAAATTATATTTAAAATACATTGTTGACAATTTTTAAATTGTAATATTTTGTATTTTGTAAAATATCACATTAATATATTATTTTCATCAGTTAACACTTAAATATAATAAAAACAACTATTTTACCGAACAAAACAACACGGTTGAAATTATTTCAACACAAGCACATTATGTAATTATACATTATTAATATTATTATTATACTACTTTTAATTGCATATTGCATCCTCTACACAAATGACTGTAATCTTCATTTTAATTGCTTTATGCAACTTTTGTCAATTCATAATTAGAATAGCGGTTTCAACATAAATTTAACAACAAATTTTTTGAGCTTTGAATAAAATACTCAAATTTAACACAATTCTAAATAAATCTAATATCTATACTATTATAAAATATTCAATAAAAAAATCATGTTGGTATTCAAAATGATTAATGAGTAATGTAAATTTAGTATTTTAAATGAGTAATGTAAATTTAGTCCACAAATTAAATGCTCCGAATATGAAATCACACTTTTTAAGTACTAGATCCATGTGCATGCATTATTTTATTGGTATAATAATATTAAACTATGAATACTTTTATGATTATTATTTCTAAATAATTGTATATTATTAAACAGTAGTATTCAGTTAGCTTCAAGTGACTGAAACTTCTGTACTGACAAGTTCAGATTAATAGTAAACCAAATAGTCAATTTATTCATATTCATTAATTTTATAACTAATGTATGTATATTTTTAATATAATAAAAAATGTAAAAACCTGTGTCTGAACCACTGATATCAACGTTTATTCTAAATGTGAATTTTGTAAATGTAATAACAAACAACAAGGAAGATCAACTTTGTAAAATGAAGTTTTTGAAATAGTCAAAAATTAATATTTTAGTAAGGAAGAGAGAATTATGGATTAATAATCGAAATTTTTTGCGATTACTATTATAAAATGAGTTTCTTATTCTTTGGTTATTAATATTTTCCAAAAAATGAAGTATAGAATATGAATAAACAACATATTCATTCAAATAGGTAAACATGAGTAATTTTTACTATGACACTACTATCATTTACCAAACATATAGATGAGCTTACACATAATAGTTCAAAATCGAAATATTCTGAGCCGAAATTTAAAAAAAAATTCAAGGATTAGTTCGGGGTTTAACATCTTCAACTTGTATCAATTTCTCAATTGGTATTAAAGATAATTCACCACCGTAAATTGGTGCCGGCAAAGCCTGAAAAAAAATTGAAAGACATTTTTAAAGATTAAAAAATTTGAATTAAATGTCATACAAATTTTAAATTATAATATGATTATTGACTTTAGCTGCTTGAGCTGCTTCTTGCTGAGCATTTTTCGCAGCAGCTGCTTCACGTGCTTTGCGCAATTTTAATGAAAAAACTGCTACTGATCTTGCTCGTTTCACTAATGCAGCTGTGGCAGGACTCAATTTCTTAGCTAGAATCCAAAAATTGGTAAGCATAAATCAATTATTTAAATACAAAAAAAAGGAATGTTTACCTTTAGGTTTTTCTTCTTCACCAGAAGTTGTAGTACTAGTCGTAGTCGTAGTGGTAGTAGTAGTAGCAGCAGCAGTTGTTGATGCCTCAGTAGTTGAAGGAGTGGTTGTTGGTTGAGTTGTAGAAACTGTAGCAATTGGTGTTAATATTCTTGCTCCTAATAATTCAGGATCGGAGCCACTACTGGCACTAGCAATTTCCTTCAAATAAACATAATTTTTTAGGAAAAAATGATAAAGCTGTTTGTATTTTATGAAATTAAAGATTACCTTTCGTTCTAATTTTAATGCAGATGTTACAGGTGGAATACAATGTGTAGAACGATGTAATGGTTCACGTGCAGCTAATACTGCAGCTCGTAATGGACGAGGAACCCATTCGGCACCTCCAGGTCCAACCGTCAAATGTACTCCTGGATGTTCGGCTTCCTGATAAATCGAGTTTTAACAATTTAAGCTAACATATTACAATGCTTGAATTAACAATTGATTTATAACAATTTCTCCAAACTCATCGCATCACTGAAACATATGGCCAAACTATTTAATTATAAAATGAAACAAAATGGATACCAACATGAGGCCAATGACGAGTAGGTGAAGGAGTTTTTCGTGGTCGAAATGGTGGAATTTCAGGAACAAGCGGGCTGCGTGCAGGTGCTGGCGCATCATTTGTATTAACATTCGATTGCTAAACATAAACACAAATGATTGCTGTTTATTAATGATTTTTCAATAGTGAATTTCGTAAAATTTCGATATTGATAATCGAGATTCACTTTACCAAAAATTGGTAGTATATAGTTTTTTTTTTATAAAAAGCAAATTGAATACGAATGATTGCTTTTATGAAAAATGTAGGTATTGCAGGAAGTTGTTTTTGAAAATGAATTTTGTAAATGAATATCCTAAAAAGTTATCTATACACATACATTTTTTGATTCATGACATAATTTTTATATACGTTGATAGTATTTTAATTTATAGTCAGTTTTATGAACACATTATATACAAAATTAAATTATACTTGTGGCCACTGATGAGTTGGCGATGGTGTATTCCGTGGACGAAATGGAGGAATTTCTGGTATTAATGGACGTCGGGGAGAATTTGCCGGTGGTGTAGTGTTACTACCTTGCCTCGAACGACCACCACCTAATTTTAAATATTTAAAGAATAAAATTACAGTATAAAATTAATAATTTGACCAATTTAATAAGTACTTACTATCTCTTTCAGATACTCTTCTACTTCCTGCTCTTGATGATAAATTTTCTGGTGTTGTTGATGTATCAAAAACATCGTTATCACCCATGGAGAGCTTGTCAGGTGAACTAGTTTCATTCGATGCATCAGGTATCATTAGTTTGTCATCAATTGTGGTATTTTCTGATGGCTGGACAGAAAATCGACCGATAAGAAGTTTTTCTTCAGGCGTAATAGTGACATCTTCAGATATAGATGTTCTCAGGGAGTGATCAATTCCAAGCAAATCTTCTTGACTAGCCCTATTTGAATTGCCTCCGCTATCAACCTGATTTTCATGATATAATTTTTAAAATAATTAATAATCGAAATTTTATCTTTAATTTTATAAATTTAAATACGGTTCACACCTGTGACGGTGTGTATGTAGTTCGTGTAGCTTCCCTTCTTTGGAATTCAACTTTAGCCATTTCTGTTGCTAGCCACGATGGTAAATCAGGAATAAGAAGCCTTACTAATATCACCATTATCAACATCACATGCTAAAAATTAAATAAATAGTCATGGCAAGTGAATAAATATGTATAATATTTGTCAAATACAAACCTCTAGGGCGACTATAACCAGAATAGTTTTAATAGGGGTAGATTCAGGAAACATTCTATGTACTTGTCCAGAAAGACCAATTAATGCACAATTCACTAAAACTGCTATTCCAACCATCACTTCCATTGCGTGCTTGAAAAAAAATGATGTGCTTAGTATTTGAAAGCCATTATTACTAAAGTATCGTGTTTGTGTAGTCAGAGAAAATTTTTTTAGACACTTTCAATAATGAATTTTTGTTTATAATATTGAGATTGATTAAAAATTTGAAGATGTTACTCGTGAAATAAGTTATAAACTCTAAAATGAAATTTAAAAAATATTTAAATTGCAGTTGCAGCAAATAATTTACAAAATTTTATGATTCAAATGTAAGCATAATTAAAAAAGGACCAGTGTGCCTAATATTTCCCAATGTATATATAATATTTGTGCATACAACTCACTTGCCACGAGCCAATACTGTTAACCCGGCGACTAAAAGGTCTTTGAGAAACAAAACATAATTTGAATGCATCTCCACGAACTTCTATTAAGTTATTGGCAAGAGCACAAAAAGCAGCCAAAGGAAATGCTGATGAGAATAGAACAACATAACCTAACTGCATAACCATCTCTAAATGTTCGGCAAAGGTACCTTCATACTGAAAAAAGAAAATACAAAATCGAAAATCAACCAAATGTTAAATTAAAAAATAAATTATAATTATTTTTTACCTACTTTGAATAATTGAGATTCTAATTCGGCTTGACTAATGTTGCGTTGTTTAGATTCAGCGATATCTTTGTTTTCAGATAGATCTTTATTATCTAAGATATCATCGAGATTATCTTTTAAACCAGGAGAGCTTTTCGATGGAGTTTTGTCGTATTGTTCTTTTTCAAAACTTGTTGGAGGTTTCTCTGTGAAAAATATAAATATAATCAATTTCATTTTGATATAATTCAAAAGTATTAATGTAAATAAAAAACAAATTCTATCATCCGTCTATATTACATACATATAAATCAACAATATATTAATATGTAATTAATCTAGGAAAGAAGAGAATTGGAAATCATACAACAATAAAATAGAAGTAAATTTAATGACATTAACTATTGAACTATGAGTTAAATATATTTTAATTACCTTGATTGGGGCTCAATGCACCCCAAAGAGCAAAACTAAGGCGGGCTAACTTAAGATGTTCTAGAAGATAAGGCCATGCAGATTCACGAAGATTTCCTAATACTTGACGAGCAATTAGCAATGCAGCAAGTTGCTGTTAAATTTAAAAATACTAAGTTATTATCGATCAACACAAATATATTCATTTAGAACAAATACTACGAAAATTCTGAATCAATACAAAAAGACAGAATGTAACAGAAAATGATTGTTTGACAAATGGCTTTTAGAATAATTTAAAACAGTAAAATCTATTAACATTTTCAAACATATGTTTTGTCTAAACAAAAATTTGGTACCTCTTTTAGTTTTTCCTGATCTTGAAGATAAAACGCAATGTAGAACAAACTTAAGAATGAGTTCACAAATTGAAACTGCAATGATAAAACAATTCAGATTAAACGTTTTTCTGAAAATTCCTAATTTTTGAAAATATTCACATTCAGGTATTAATGTATATTTCAAGAAGTAGAAATAATGAGTGTTTTATACAACATATAGAGTTGATAAAAACATGCTTTGCAAAGGTGCTTTTTAATTACTATTACATAATAAAAATATTCTGATTACATTAAAAATTTGACTAAACGAAAGAATGTGAAGAATTAAATTAAAAAAAAATACTAAAATGAAAGTCTAAAATTTTATGCACAAATAAATGAGACCTTATTAAAAAAATTAAATATGTTTTGTAATACATATCCAAATTTAGCAAAGATTGAAAACAAACAACTTATAAACTAAATGCAAAAAAACCGATAGTGATAATCTAAGAAATTAATAACATTGATTTTAACAAATAAACCTATAAAAGTATAAGAAAAGTAAACCAAAATTTTGTTTCATACACAGAAAGCTAAATACATTTAGGTTAAGAAATATATACAAACCAAAGTCACTTTTACTATTAGATGGTTTTCGTACTTTGTATCGAGACGATAATTTTCTGTAGATTATCCATATTGAGAAATGCAGTGAAAAAATATATATACTTTATATAGTATTCGTATTCGATATACAGATGAAATTGACATATTGATTATTAATAATAAATAAAATAGATTTTCAACTTGCTATTTGATTTAAAACTATTATTAAAAGAAAACGTGAAAAAAGTTGAGTGCGCAAAATATGAAAACCAATTTCAAATTGAATAATAAAAAATCATGTATGTTCCCGATTGCTAGATAAACATCTTCAGAGATAAGGTTTTCATTTTTTTATTTAAATGAAAATATATACAAAGAATCACACACTAGTGATAAATTTATGCTTGTAAATTTAAAAAATCAAATTTATATTTAAGAAAAACTACTACCTTTATCATTCAACCAGGTAGCAACTCGAAAATAGCAATGGTCCATTGCCGCAATCATCACTGCCAAGATAATTCGTGGTGCGCAAGAGAGCCAAGATAAAAAGGCACGGGATCGAACCCGCTCATCCCACCAATCCTATGTAAGGTGAAATGAAAGTTCCAATTATATAAATCGCAATTGATATAAGTTCACGCATCATTATAATAAATAGTAACAGCACCTGTACAATCAACATCATGTAGGAAGTAAAAGCTACAGCCAATAGACAGAGGAAGATAATAGGTGCACTAACGAGATGTCTCCAAATACGCCTTTTCCAAGCTGGATAAACAGGTTCCGGTCGTCCCGTAACAGAACTAATATGTATTTCTCCCTAAAGCAAAAACGTTAAATTAACGAAAATTTTATAAATATGAAATATTTATAATGCATAAAATGATAATAAACCTGAAATAGAGGTCGTGGTTCGATTAGTAAATCATCTCGTTGATCCAATGTACCCCATCTATAAGCAAGTTCGTTAGAATACCTGAAAAAATATTTGAATTAGAATAAAATAAAACCTTTGATAAAACAACATAAATGTAGTTTTATAAACCGTTTCCAAGATTGAAGATAAATACATGCCCAAAGAACATTAAATACGGAAAATAATACGTATGCCATATCTCGCCAACTATCTCTAGCGTTACTTAAACATATCTGAAAAAAATATTTATCTTTAAGAATTTTATTCATAAAATGTAAGATGAAATGAAACAATTACCCAAAAAAATAATCCCAAAAAAGCTGGTACTACCAAAGCCCCAGTGTAATGTCCTAGCCAAGCGAAATACATCGCGACTTTCACTCCGAAATAATCACATATTTCCTCTGCAATTTAGAAAGAGTAAACATAATTTAAACAATTATCATTATTTCCTTTAATTTTTTATAATACGAAAAAAATTACGCAAGGGTTGTGGAGAACATACTGCTCTAACCCATTTTTCTCTCAACTCTTGCAACTTTTCTGTGTCGTGTAAAGGGAACACTCGTTCGATAAGCCCAGCGCTCAAACAAACGGGAACTAATGGGAATATTAAAAATGTTAATAATTTTCAACTTCTAAATTTACAGGTGGAAAAATAATAGTACTGACCGATACTTTGACCCGGTCTAAGTCTCAAAGGCGACGGCACCGATTCTCCAGGAGTCGCACGAACAGCTTCGAGCAAATGAAGAACTAATTCTTGTCGCTCTAAAGTAGTGAGAAAATCCTCAGGAGAGTCGCTCTGCTCGAAAATTAATCAAAACATTTAATATACCAATATATAACAGAATTCTATTACACAAATCACCATTGTTTACCTTATGAAAGCAGTGTAAATCTCTAAGCGTGAACTCTTTTAATCCTCCTCCGAATTCTGGCCGCAAGGCCTTAGGCAAATGGACTTCTTCTGCAGCTCGTAAAAGCCTAAACATCGTATGAAAACGAGTCAAATAAAAAACACGTATTTGAAAGATATATTTGAGATTTCAACGCTTACACTTGAAAACTAGCAGTCAAATAAAACGCAGTGGTTTGAGTGGATGGGTGATGACGCACGCACACGGTCAACCGCGGAGTGGCCGATCTCAGTTTGCGCAAAAGCCACAGCAGCGTAGAATCAGAGGCACCTTTGGGAAAAGTCATCACGACGTCGCACTGTCTGGTGGCTATCGATTGCAGCCATAGTCTACGAGGTGTTATCAAATGCCCGCCTATGGGTAGCTTTCTTCTCAAAAGACGACCGGCTAGAAAAAAACATGAATTTCAACGTACTACAAACTACAAAAAACTTGATTGGTCAAAAAATGAATCCGACAATAGATATCGCACAGTCCATGTTGGGAACTATGAAACGGGTCATTTGGTTTTGCCTGTGTTCAGCTGTGTGTGAGAGATGTTCCGTTTGTTTCTGACCGCTCAATACTTCAATTAGAAATTTTTAAATGTATCCTTATATCTCATTTCGTAAAATATTTGCTTTTTTTAATTTTTTTTCTTTGAAACCAAATGGAGTCAAAACACGATTTACATTTACTTTTCTTATACGAGTTTAAATTGAATCATAATGGGGTCACCGCTACACAAAACATTAATGAGGCATTCGGAGATAAATTTACTAATAGAAAAAATACCAATTATTGATTCCAAAAATCCAATCCACAAACGAACATTTGTAAAATTGGATCGCAATCGGGAGTCGGCCATACGTCAGCATTAAAACATTTGTGTGAAATAAATACGGTGAAGAATTTAGCCCCAAATTGAAAAACGAGAAATCCTTTAAAAAGGGCATTACAACTTGCCTAATTATTGGCAGAAAGTCATAGACGCTGATGGAAATCGTTTCAAATAAATCGAATGAATAGTTTGAAAGATATACTTTTTTGTTTTTTTTTTCATTAGCGACCGGTTTCATAGTTTTCAAACTAGTATATTTGACGCAATCCAACCCAAATCCAATCAAAACAAATAAATTGTCGAAAAAATTCAAACCGATTCCCAACGAAGCGTATTTATGACCGATCTCAATACACTTGGACTACAACACAGAAACAGCATCGGGAACGACTATGTTATGATTCGAAAAGCGAAACACATTATGCAATTGTAATAGCGCAATCGCAAAGTATACATATAATATAGCACATACCGGTGTCCAAAGTGTCCCTGGCGATGTGCGCGATGGCACGTCGTCGCACATCACCTTCCATTTCAGAATTCGCGTTTTCGCCGTCGGCGGCCTGCCTTCCGGGTGCGAGCTTCGGCGGAATAATCGATAACCGTGCGAGCGGACGGGCTGGCCGGCGGTGCGGGCGGGGCGGGGGCCGGGGCCCGGGGCATCAACGGCGGGCGAGGGGGCGAGCGGGGGCGCAGCCCGAGGACCGAAGCCCGACCGGCTGTACGGGGGCGCTGGCACTAGGGCGAGATGCGGGAACACATCGATTTTCCCGGCCCGCACTGACGTTTGTCGCGGGGGTTGCCGCACGCAAAATATTTTTATTTCTTTTCGCGGGTGTTGCCCGACGCCGCGACGTTTCAAAACATCGATCAGCTGTCGAGGGATTCGCGGACGTTCGCCCGAAACGAATTCAACGCCGGCGACTCTAGCACACGTCTGGCGAAATTAATCGACGCTTCTGACTCTTTTGAATTAATGTAGAACGCTCAAATCATAATATAGCAATCCCCCCCTATAACGTCAAAATAGGTTCGAAGTTATAAGGGGAAATTAAGAAAATCTATAAATTAAATATTTTCATTTTTCTTTTTGTTTTGGATATTTTTACGAGTTAAGTTTTTTCAAATACATTTGAAAACAAATTTGAATTTAAATGCATTGGAAAAAATGACGTTACAGGGGGAGACGCCGCAGACGTTTTAGAGGGGGACTATTGTAATTTATCGTTTTTTATTTTTATTTTAAATTTTTTTGTTGTTTTTTGACGTTAACGTTTATTTGTTGGTTTTTGACGTTTATGTACGTTTGGTTTTTTTTATTTTTAAATTTAAATTCATTTTACTATTTTTTGAAATTTATGTTGATTTATTGTTTTTTGAAGGTATTCGTGGAAGGTGCAAAGTGCTTCTAACAGCGAAATTTGAGTAAAAAACAATTTTTGAACGGCTACTATTTAAATAATCAGGATTTAAATACGATTTCGGTAAGAATTTTTATCACATTTATCAGAATTTATTTGACATTGGTCAGAATTTTAATCAAAAAGATCAGAATAAATATTGAATGGTCAGAATTTTAACTGGGTTTGTCAGAATTTATATTAAACGGTCAGATTAATACTAAGAACCCTAACCTAACCTGACCTATTCTGACTGTTTCGTTATCAAATTCTGACCATTTATTATTTTATTCTGACCGTTTTTGATTAAAATTCTGACAAAAATATTCTGACCAAAACACGATTAGAATTCTGGCTATTTAATTTTTTGCCTTTTTGAACATCAAACGTTTACGATATAATAAAAAATTGGGAATATGGGATTTCTTTTGGTACCCCGCTTCGAATGAGGAAAGTTAAATATCCAAAAAATATATAATTTTGGCTAATTCAAACACAATAACATGCGAAATTCATCGAAATTTCAACATTTATTTCGAGATTACGATATTGCGGCGTAGTCATGCAAATTGCGCTAGAAGAAAGTAACATAGAGCTGAATCAGAAAGCTGTCGAGTGACGTGTCGACACACTAATACAAAACGTCCTAACTACACTAAAAACTTTAAACAATTTCAGCCCTTATGCCAAAAGCGTAGACCGAATCTATTAGCATACACAAATCCGTACCATCTGTAGAGCTGTCACTGCGGCTACGGCTGCGGCTGTCGGCTGACGGCTGACGGCTGGCGGCCGTCATCTGGATTCGCGACGAGGAATTCAAAGGGACGATAAACCTTCAAAGCGTGCACAATAAAGGGGCGAAGCCTTGACGGGGACGAGGGGCGCGCGCCCTCCGACATTTCGTCCGAGGGGGAACGTTTACCAGTGGCCGCACGTATTTTTTGTGAGCCATTTTTTGCACGTCATATGTGTCAATTGACTCTTCAGTATGTTTGACGTGTCGTTTTGACGTTTCAGCATGTCCTGGAGAGAGCTACCTATTCTGCCGCTGTGCAGAATATACGAATGCTTATCCATCAAAGATTGCCTGAATGCTTCGACGTGCTGTAAAAATTGGAGATATGCATTCAAGTTTCATCGAATGAAGAGGTGGCTGGTTGTTTGTAGTAGTTTTTTTTTTTCGAGGAGTAAGATTGTGGTTCAAGCTATGCTCTTTTGCAGGGACCATCTGTGCTTGAAGATCGATAGTGAGAATTTTGAGAAAAACTTATTTTTGGCAGATACTTATAGTCGTAATATCAAAGAGTTGCAAGTTTTGTTAGCTAGTTCAATAGATGAATATTCAAAATTTACTACTGTGATCTTAAAAAGGTAGGTCGTATTGTGATCGTTGACACTGTTCGATAGATAAACTCTCGACTTTTGCCCGTTATCAATTCTGACCCCATTCTTTGACTATTGTTTTGTACATAAATTCTATTTACGAATCGTTTCTTTTATTGAAAATTTCTTTTTATTTCAGATTTTGTGAATCCAAATATCTTAATTATATAACTTATGTGCCAACATTCGAATATTTAACCTTCGAAAGAACTCACAATAAAGAATTTGTACAAAGGTTTGTATCTTTTGAATAAAATTTATATGTTTTGTACAATTAAATTGAAATTTTTATTAATAAAAGTTAAAATCGTTCCAGGGTACTAATATCGCCTCTTTTACAATTTTGTTCCCTGCCAAGCCTTCGAGGAATTAATATAAATGGATGTAGTGAGGTAATAGTCCATACACCTGCCTTATTACAAGCTGTTGTGAGTGTTATTTGATTAAATGAATATTTTCAGTCATTTTACCCTTGAAAATAATCGATTTTGATTAATGTTTATTTTTTCAGAGATATCCAGAATCTTTTAAGTTACTCGGACTTGCTAAGATACGACCAACATATTCTCCAGTTAGCTCCTTCAATCCTAATGTTTTTCATGGTTTTATTTCTCTTCAGGTTATTAATATCATTATTTTTTGGCACTCTTCTGCCTCTTGGTCATTTTTTGTACTCTTAAAAAACAAAATTGAATGTTCAAATTATCAGATATAGAATTTACTAAATTAATATATTTTTTATATAGTATTTGTCCTTGGACTATGCATACTTATCAGAAGAACTCTTGGTTGGGATTCAAAATAGAATGGTGTTACTTAAAAAACTCGTGCTCAATATCACAAGCGTACCGACTCAAGGATTTCAAGATCTAACGAGCAGTTGGTTCAGACTCAGAGTTGCTCGAATATCTTTTACAGTCACCATTAATTGTGTAAGATATTATGATTTTTATATAACAATATTAATTTTATGTCCAATCTTTGTAATATTTTTATATCTTGAAAATAGATAATTTATTGGAAGCACCACTTGTGATCGATAATCTTAAATATTTGTATTTATTTTTTCAGATACGTTTGCCATCGGAGAGTTTAAATGATATAAATCAACATGTTTTGAACCCAAGTATTCCATTGGAAGTTATAAGAGTTATGTTTTGCAAAACAGTGAGCATTTATTAATTTTATACATACATATGATGATTAATTAACTTTAAAAAATGTGCATTTTAAATTTGTTTCTACGCACTTTTGTGCATCTTACAGATAAATATGGATATTTTGAGAAAATTAGTACATTATAATGACACTTTGAAAGAATTAGTATGGGTAGATTCTATTGTAACTGGTGCTTTTAAAAATGTAAGTTCTGTTTTAATATATATATTTTTTACATACATTACAATTTTTCATGCATATTTAATTAATCGGATAGGGTCTAGGAGTAGTAGAAGGCCGAAGAAGAAGCTCAAGGCGTGCTACTAGACAACAAACTCCAAATCCTTTAGTAATGATGTGTTGGCAATGTTCTTATTTGGAAAAAATTGTTTTGCACGGTATAATTTTTATTATTATTTATTATCATGGCAATTATTCAATTTCAATTGAAAATTAAAATTTATAATTAATAATTAGGCTACTGGCATTCTGCTCATGATCTTTTGGGGATGGCTAGGCTTCGTGGAAGTAGCTTACAAGCTTTAGATATATCAGCTTTATTACATCCAGATCGTGCTTATCGCCCTCGACAACCTTTTGCACCAACACGTTTATCACGCGAAGATCTTTCTTCAGATGGACCATATTTAACTGATGGGTTTATTCAGGTTCGTTTTTCAGTATCATATTTGAATTAGTCCAAAATATTTTTGTACCATAACATTTTACTTTTTTCAGAAAATGAAGTGTGCATTAAGATTTTCTTGGAATAGTCCGAAGTGGTGTGATTTACATCCTTCTCTTAGAGGAGATCCGGAGGACGGTGCTAGTCAAATTTTAGATTACATCTTAAAAATTATTGAAAACGACTTGCCATCAATGAAGGAAGTTACCAATATCAACAGTATTTAAATTTTTGTGGAGAAAGAGTATATATAGTATATATTTGTCATATTGAAAGGGAAGGGCAACTAACAAAATTTTACAGTAAAAAAAACCTGAAGCTGTAATATCAAAATTTAATTTAGAAGACCAAATAATCTTATATTTGAAATATTTTCTGCTTCTATCGATAATTATTGCACTTTGCTCATAGGTGTAGACATTGTATGAAATCAATTATGTAGTAATTTTTATGAATCAGATTCGAATTTGAATGCAAACAATGAGAGAAGTTATAATACTTTAAAGTACTGATACTTTAATTCGAGAAACTACACAACATACATGACATTACATAGTCATATCATTTTTTTTATTCAGATAGTAGATGCGTAAAGATTGCATAACTTCATTACTTATTAAATGAAAAAATATCGAACACGAAATGGCAATATTAATAATATTGCAATATGGGTTGGCCCAAAATTACATATGGTTTTATGTTTTCGAAAATAGATGATCACTACTTATCAATATCAGCAACGGTTTTCAACATGGTAAATGAATGAAATTGTCAATTTTAAAATTACTTGTTGATTGCGAGCTGCATTTGATCATCTTGACGATTATTGCGGTTTGTCAATTATCTATTGGATAGTTAAACTAATAAATACTGAGTATAAAATATAGTTCTTCGAATATGTGAATTTGATTTGTTCTTGAGTTTAAGAAATCACTCATTTCAACCACTTTTTTTTATCTCTGATATAATTTACAATATCAATTGTATCTTAAGACAGTATGAAAATTATATAAATATTGGTGTTTATTAATCTTATTGCTCTGACTTGAAATATTTAAAAAAAATGCATTTTACTGTAGAAATCTATTTTTAAATTCATAATGATTCCTGTTTTTCGTTCCTGATAGTAAAATTCCTATTAAAAAAGTATTTGACTAAATTAAATATGAAATATTCGTGTAAATATTTAACACGTTAAATATAAATGTTTAAGATACTTTTCTATAATCATAGATTTCTTTTGCAATTAATTTTGAAGGGAAACACAGATGGAATTTTTACAACCTGATCGTGTCATATGTTTTCAGCAAAGATTATAACATATTCATTTACATCTTGAATTTTCTCATATATTCAATTGACATTCCAACGGAGAGTTTTCACAAACTATGATTATTTTTGAACATCACTTTATTTTCATTTCACTGATATAAAAAATATCGAGCCAATTCCATTATTTTATTTTGTTAAATCAGCTGTAACACCTCAATATAAAAATTATATCTATATTGTATTGAAATTCCAAATGATAAAACATAATTAAAACAAAATTTTTGTATCAACTAAATGCTTAAAAAGATTATAAAAATTATGAAAATATTGCCATTTTATCGTTTAAAAACATAAAGTGATGATACTGTAAAATTGGAATAATTTTAACTATATTATGTTGTTTATTTTATATTTGTTTCCAAATTTTTAAAAATATAACTATAGGTATACTTAGTTACTCAAAGTAATCAATATAAATATTATATTTTATAAATTAAAAAACTCCAGTTGTTTCAGAAAAATTGGTGGCTTATTTTAGTTAATCTCTTCAACGGTGTTTAATTATTTAAAAGGATTATATATTTTATTTTTATTGACTTTCACATAAACCATATATGTATTTAAAAGAAATGGGATTATGTTTAAAATTTTTATTTGTTATTTTATAACTATGTTATAATTTTATATGAAAATGGGTACCGGGTCTATTTATATTATATATCATATTGGAACATCATTAAGGTATTAAATTGTTATTATAAATGTAACATAACACTTTGAAAAAGTCTGCGTCGATCAAATATTTAAATTTCTTTGGATCTATATTCGATCGAATCTTAAAATTCTCGTACAATAAAGTTTTTTACATCAAATTACAACTATCACATTTTATCGTTATAAATGTTTTCGTCATTTCCGTTATAAGCATATTTTTATTATTTTGCTTTTATATTAGATAACATTTGTGGAATATGAATGGGATCGAATGGAGAAGATCGTTTAAAAGATCTCTCGATTAAGTTAAGACCCTACTGCTCTGATCGCAGTATAAACATTGTGATAGCTATAAATACAGATTTTCCATGAGTAATTCAGAATTCAAGAAAATTGTGGATCGCATATTTCAAAAGATAAATTTACATACTTTTTGTAAGTAGCAGATTTTCAAATCGGCGTATTTATAATTGTTTTGTGATCGCATTCTCGTCCATAAATTTTTCCTGAATTCTTGATAGACTTTCTCGGGAGATTCTGGATAAAGCCGACATTGAGTACCTTTGTCTGCTTGAAGGTCATTCAGTTGAACATCAAGCAAGTAACCATCTGTGATATAATGACTTGTAGACAAGCAGATAGTTTAAGATCTAGCACAATCTACATCTTAATATTAATGTAAAGTTAACACAAGCGTTCTATCATAACACATAGGAATTTATATAATATGTAAAAAAATTGGTTATTATATTTATCTTCTTCTTCCTCTTAAGTTGTCAAAATAAAATATCGAATGTTTATATCAGAATTTCAATTTTTCTTTGTAAGTTTTTGAAAATTTTTAGTGTGCCATAGAAGTGACAATTTTTTGTCTGTTGACATCTTAAAATTTAATAAAAAAATATAATAACCAATGAATCATTTTAGTTTTTCAGTGCGATACAAAACTGATCGATAAATCTTTAACTACGAAAATTCGGTTTGTGTGTTACAAACGCTTGTGTTATCTTATATGCCTAATTTTCCAAAAACCTGGCATAATTACTTACTTAGAGTTATATTTTGTATGTGCTCTCGGCGTAACTGAAGGTTTGCATGAAGTGCTGATTTAAAAACATTCCTATCATGATAATATTATGTATGTAAAAAAATATTTTTTCTAAATTTTCATTATTTGTCATTGGAATATGATTTTTTAGATCGTATGAAACATACATATTTGTCATTATTTATTTTTTTTGTTTGATTTTATAAAAAAAAAATTATTGTGGTGAAAGAGACTGAAAATATACAAAAATCAGCATCAATGCCTTCAAAATAAAAACGTCTCTAGTGAGGTCCCTGATATTTATAACTTTAAATATTTATGCGCAAAATGAAAAATATCATTTATACAAACAAACAAAATGTTATAAACTTTTATTATTATATGTATATGTTACAATTATTATCTAACATGAAAAATAAATTAGTTTACATTTTATTTCAATCGATTATTTTAATATAAACCAATATTTTTTCAAATATATATAAAATTCAATTCAATAGATATATAGTCCAGCTAATATCTTAATCCAATCTTTTTTGCAGCTACTTTTTAATAAAATAGAAATATGTCACTATTGACGCAACCAATATTAACGAAGAATACATAATCTTCTGTAATACTACTCTATTTGTCCCTTTAATCGTTTTAATCACACTGTTGTTATACATGAATACTAATTTACTTTCATCAAGCAATCCTTGACGTTCTTCTTCAGTCAGTGTTTCAGCAATATCGTCAATACTTTTTTTCATTTTCTTTTTTGTAGCACTTATGTCTAAATTTGGAAATTCCATGGTCCAATCGATATTATCTTGGCTTTTGTTCATGAGTCGAAATATGTTAAATATTGAAAGTTTTCTAAATTTTCTTTTGGTTTTGATTATCTGGCCTCCGCTCATGAAGCCCATATAAAGATGATAAAAGTAAGCTAGTAACAAAATAGGCTGAGTATCAACAAGACTATTTATGTGTTTGACATATTCTAAAACTTCCGGTCTAGTAGTTATGCAATTTTTCCAATCATTTCCGAAATACCGCTGTAGATCTCTTTCAAACGCCGAAGTCCTAAGAAAATGATAAATTTTCACATTACAGTCGTTCTATTCATATTCTTAATTACCGGAGCCAAAAATAATACCTCAATAAACGATCATCTACAAATAATAATTCTAGCTGTGGCATTTTTATAGTTTCCTTTATTTCTTCTAAGCATTTGAAAACGTCGTAGAAAACGACAAGAGCGTCGGCCCATACAGTTTCGTCGGACAAAGCTGTAAAAGTATGACAATCGAAAATTTCAAATGACACAGCATAAGCATAAAAGAAAACTATCATAAAAATAAACAAACCCAAAACCAATTTCGAATTAGCTAAAGCGTCACTGAGGGCATGAGGCTGTCGTGTAGCTATTCGCATTTCCTTGCTGAAACTGGACATTTTCGCTCAATTGTTATAACTTTCAGCGTGAAAAACTTTCGGCTTATCTTCGTGTCATTGACAGTTGAAATGACATTGACCAAATCCAAGATTCTATTATGCATTTTTTTGTCGTAATACATTCTTTTGTGAGCAGTATTTCTAAATATTTGTTTTATTTTATTTTATAAAATTCGATATGGGATATGAGAAATTAAATGTTTTAATATAAAAAAAAATATTTTATTTTAATCTTTTTTAATAAGTTTAATTAAGCGCACATTAAAAATTTACTTATCAAAATAAAAAAATATTCAAATGTACGTGAACATTAATTTCAAAACCAAAAAATCATGAATTTTTGGGAATCGAAAAAATAAGTTTAATGTAGGATTGTATAAAAAAAATACATTGTTAAGATCTTGCATAATCAACAATGGCGGCAATTTCAAAAAAAAATTCGTCAAAATTTTGTTTTGTGTCATCAAATCGGTTCATATTTTAACAAATAAACTGTTAAACTGTCACTTTGTTCAACTATCATGTGTTCAAGTGTCGTATTTTCATCGATCTGATTACAGTAAACTGTCCTATAACGTTCAAATTCAATTTTTTTCCAACGAATTTGAAACAAGTAGTTAACACATAAAAATTTCCAAATGAAAAATTAAAATTGAAAAACCTTAACCCCCTATAACGTGGAATCTATCATGACATTGTAGGAAGGTTTACTGTATTCCAAAAAGAAACTAGAATAGATTTTGAAAAATACAAATAATTTATTTAAAAAATTAAATATTTACATTCGAACAGTTTATAGAGAACATATGAGAAATCCATCATTAACTTTACTTATTAAAGACATCAGAATATCAGACGCGACGCTACTAAAACGTGAACGTCGCCGAATTGCAGGTCATGGCTTCGTGGATGAAAAAATTATCAACGGGAACGTACTGCTGAGTGACGAGCTTGATGACCTCTTGAGCAGCGCAGCCTCCCATGAACGCCGAGACGCTGTGCAGCTCGGACCCTCCATACCTACACATCTCGTGCACGTAATCGTCCTCGGCGAGGGGCGGACAAGACCACTCCCCGAGCAGCTTCGTCACGCAAGTCTTCAGCTTGGAGATGTCTGTCTCGGGGTCCCATTCCCCGGGAGCGCGACACTGCTCAGAGTGAAACCTTTCGGCGGCTCGCAACAGCACGTAGTGCAGCATCATGGGGTTCGGCTCTTCGAGGTGACGGGCCACATAGCTCGACGTCGGTCCCGGCCGATACTCGTCGGCGATGCTGCTTCCTCTGACGACCCTCAAACAAGCCGAATGTTTACAGATAGTCTTGACTTCCGTTTCTGAAATCGCTTCGACTCCCAATTCGGCGACGAGTCTCAAAACTCTTCTATATACCGATTCGGCGTCGGCGGCTGCTTTTTGACGATAAACATTAGTTAATTTGATGTAATGATGCGTCGCCGCCGTCATATCGGGTATCGTTCCTCTTAAAGGTAAAGCTCCGTTTCCTTCTTCTTCGACGAAACTTCTAATAGCCGAACATACTATCCAAAACGGTGCGCTTTTCTGCGTCAGATTCGTGCAAGCTTCATCGTATAATACATCTTTGATAGCTTTCGGTAAAGCAGTTTGCACGACGGATCCGTTGACGGCCCTGATCGCTTCTTGAAAATTTTCTTCGTCTAAAGGCACTCCGTTTTCATCGCGCATAACTCCAGCCCTGATAATATCGCGCACCTGCTCCTTGTCCCTATAACTAAGAGGCCAGCGCGAATCGTGAGCACGGGACCAAGTCCTCAGAGCTTTATATAACACGACGAGCCAAGGCACGTGAGCGTGCTCTTTAAACTCCATCGAATCCAAATCGAACGAATCTATATATTCAACTAAAGTAGGAAAAGGCGCATGGAGTCGCAGATCAGGCGGCAGATTATCCGGATGAGTTTCGACGGCACGATGCTCACGTACTTGGATACGCAGACACGACAAGAACCCTACAGATCTGCACAATAACAACGGTACGTCGGCTTCCCATAATCTTCGGGATAATTCGACTACAGTACGATCGGTGAGACCGCATGCGACTACAGTAGAGAATTCGTTCCAAAAATCAGGTCTATCCGCCAACAATAAATCAATAGATTCCGGAACGGCATGTCCGCGGACTTCCCCGTTCAATTCCAATAACAATCTGACGAGTTCCCTAGCGCGTGATTGACCGACGCTGCTGGTTTCCAAGAAGAAGTCAGCTCCTAGGTCTTTCTCGGTGACTATAGCCGGGTCTACGACGGTGACGGCGCCGACGCCGGCCAAGACGAGGGATTTTAGGGCTTCGGAGCCGACCCCGCGGCCGACGCCTTCGCCCACGCAAAGGCAGACGTGCGAAGCCTCGAGGGCCGCCTGCCCGGAGCCCCCCCAGAGCCTCAGCTGACGGTCGTACTGCGCCGAACGACCGTCCATCGTCCTAACCTAGCGTGGGTGCACTGCGCGATCGTCACTTAAACGTCAAAATGTGGTCGAGGGCGGAAAAATGAGCGTTTTGGCCGTGCGTGTGTGGTAGGATGACTATATTTCCTAGGATTCAAAATGGGACGCTCCGTAAAAAATGCCCTCTATGTGAATAAAATGAGTTGCAAATTCAAAAATAAATCCTCATTTAATATCGTTAATCTTCGAGCAGGCGCATCAAATGATTTCACTTGAGCGAGCGCGTGTCGTAAATTTGACATCGTCGAGTTTTCTCTTTGTAAATTGGTGTTTTCTTTATATTTATAAACATTAGGGAATTACTGTTAGGTTATGAAAATTAATAAATGACGGGTTGACGCCTGACGGTTTGACCATTGTCGGGTTGGCCTCTGAATCGTTGACCCCTGACGGTTTAAAACTATTTAAACTCAATTTATTCATTTACAAGGTGTTATAATATAGAATGGCAGGACGACATCTATCGGGTTCTGCTTGTTCACCATATAAATGTATGTACATATTATTACAATTCTTGTATGCAATGAAAGATTTACCAAGATAAAGAAAATGAAATATAATTTTTCATGTATTAGATCATGTACTAAAAGGTCCGATTTTTTTTTTGGAACAAATAAACACTATAACTTTTTCTATTTCCAAAATTGAATCAGTTTACCAAGAATCTTCTGCCAACACGACTTCGTAACGAATACCTTCCGTATTTATAAACTTTTGTATTTTTGGAGGCTGTGAAGTCATAAAAAACCTTTAATCACTTGTAAAAAAAATTGTATTATTTTAATCGCAAAAATTACATGTCACAGAACTAAAAATTATATTTTGTTGAATTTTTTTTTTGCAAAATATTATCATATTTTTTAATAACCCGTGCATTTTTTCAAAAATGGAAAGTAAACCAAAATGAAAAATGAAATACAAAATTCTATTAAATTATACAATTAAATATATGAACCCGCAAAACGGGACAAATCAATCAATTTTACGAAAACGACGGAACGAACGAGTTATATACCTAATATTATATAACCTAGCTCTTGGATTATTTCAAAGTGTTATTCAATTTATATTGTTTTAATATGATTCACGAACCGATGAATATCAAATTGACTACTATCTGCATTTGTACACAAGATAACGCAGCAAACACGATATATGTGCGAACTGCAGATTTAGCTATTTCATTTCTACGAATTACAATTAATTTATTTCCCAGACGTCTGGTATAACAACGATTCATGTTACAACCACGAAGTCGACAAATTCTTTCAATTATTTGTTCGACTAGACAGCATGTTCATAACTGCGTTATCAGCAACCTAATTCTCACGATCCTTTTAATATAAATACCGAGACGGTCGAGGTGTCGACCAGTCTTCAGCAGTCTTCTCCAGTCTTCACCCGTTGTTAAACGGTAAACGTCCTCGTAAATCATAACTTGTAATCTGTATTTACAATAAAATCTTCTACACAAACTTTAAAAGTTTAATTTGGGATAAACTCCCTAACTCTATTCCTGGACCGGGAATACATCTGCCGCAGTCGGTAAACCTGTATCCCAACCCAGGAATAAATCTAACGCAAGACACGGCAAAAACGGGACAGTTCCAGCGAAAACGGCACGTATGGTTAGCCTAGTGTGTGGAAAAAGTGTCAAACGTCAAAACCATGAATTTACAGACGCTCTTTCAAGATTTCAATCCGAGGTAATTCAATGATGGTTCAGTTTTATTTCGAGTTGAGGTTCTGTTTCGACGTTTTTCGCGTCGATTGAACCTTTTGTAATATGTCTTGTTTCATTTCTGGTTTTTGAAGTGCTTTTATTCGACGTACGAAATGAACCATTTCGTTCGTGCTTTGTCGCGAAATCGTTCGTTATATATTCTAATGACTCGTTTATTTTCAATCAATTAGCTTATTTTTGGAAAAATCACTATTGATGTTTTGATATGAAATGTATAGGTCCAAACCAAAAAAAAAAACTAGGTCATTAAGAAAACCCGTTCAAAGCCAAGATATTTTATAGAGAGGTCCAAAACACAACTTTTTATATACAAATATGCTGTTGTTTTTCATTTGAATATTTGTATAAATTCAAGGCATTCAAAGAATTTATTAAGACATAGTAATAATAATATTATTAATTTATTTATTATTTATATTCATATATTATATATGGGATAGGATATATAGGATATTAGATGTATAAAGTTCATATGCAAATATAAATATAAATATACTATCATGACATAACAAATTTCCCCAAATCACCATGATATTTAAAACAAATACAATACAAAAGAAATATCCACAAATCTTCAAACATTTAACACTCATTTATCTATTAAGTCCAAATTTCTTCTAATGAAAACGATCAATTCACCAACAGAAATGTTAAATGAATCAAGATGATGGATATCTCGACATATTTCTCATAATTTAACAAAATTAGTAACAATTTTAAGATTTAAGGAGGGAGCCAAAACTACATAGCCTCCGCCTAGTTACGACTGAACTCTCCGATGCTTTTATTCCTACAATTTTGAAAATTTAACATCTTTTATATTTTATGTTTCAGCAAATTCGTCGTACACACTTGCCTTTTGATATTCACCGCACTATTAGCCCTCAGGTTCGACGGAACAATCTCTTGGTCTTATTGGGCCGTTTTCGCTCCGATATGGGTCTGGAAACTGTTGGTGATATCTGGTGCGACTGTTGGGACATACGTGTGGTGGAGATACCCTCATTTCCGGTATGTTTAACATATTAGTGAAATATAACTCATTGCATCATTTTAACTGACCATTCATTTCAGATTGGAAGGAGAAGCGTACGTTCATTACAAAGCGATGTTAATTAGTCTTTCTCTTCATCTTATATTGCTGATGTTTGAACTGTTGGTTTGCGACAAATTGAATTCCGATCGTCACTTGTGGATATTGGTTTTTATTCCTCTCGCTTTCATCAGTATTGTTTCCATCGCAATATGCATATGGGCTCTTAAACACGATAGAAGTTTCGAGGTATTAAATATGATTGTTTATTTAATCATCAAAATATACGTGTTAACGTTATAAATTTAATATTTTTCAGCTTGAACTCTTTTGCGCTGTAAATATTTTTCAATTCATATTCTTGGCTTTGAAATTAGACGGTTTTATCTCTTGGACGTGGGAAGTCGTTTTTGTTCCCTTTTGGATCTTGATGTGTTTAAGTTTAGTTGGTATGTTATTAATTTTTTTATGAAAATATTTCACTTATCTAGTTTATTATCCTTATTATTCTATATAATTTTCAGGCGTATTGTATACAATCATTTTTGCTGGAATTCTTTTACGTTCACCTGACGTTAATGTACATCAAAGAAGAACGAGTTTCCATTCTGCGCTAGCGTACACTTTTACCGTTGTGCCGATTCTTGTTTTTCAGGTGCTTATTTTATTTTTATTTACTGTCTGAATTTATAATAACTGTTCATACTTTTTTTAAATTTTATAGGTTCTTCTGGCCAATAAGTTAGATGACGGTTTATCTATCCCGTACATAGTGGTGGTCAGTCCACTCTTTGTTAGTTATGCTACTCTTATTTTGATGTCCTTTGGTGCTAAAGGCGGAAATCGATGTATGTATAAAAAAAATTTGTTTCTATCATTTTAATTTGGATTTTCAATCAATTTTTTATGTTTATTCACAGGGTGGTTTGGAATGAGAAAAGATTTTTGTCAATTTTTGTTATCGGTTTTTCCACTTCTTCAAGAATATGCTAACATAGCTTATAACAATGAATCTAACCAGAATGCCAACAACGGAGTTCAGAGTTCGGCTGAATCTCAACAAAATATGAATCCTGCAGAACAATATAGAACCTACCGACATTCTAGAGTAAAAGAAAAACATTCTAAAAAATCGATGAAAAATCAGAAAAAGAATGAACTCCTTAAACCTGTTGTGCCAATAATCAGCATTGATATACCTGATTGAAAGCGTTTATAATAGCGCTATACTTACATTTTGAAATTTATGATTTTATGTTAAATCAATTTTTTCCACGAGATGGATAATATAGAAGATATTTTTATACTATTTTTTCCCCTAATTTGTCTTTTGAAAAAATAATGTTTTTGAGACGAATTAGCATAAAATTTGTGATTAATCACAATATTTTCAAGCTGTTGCTATATTTTCATATGAATAACGTAAATAACTCTTTTGAGATTAGTATTAAATTTGGTTACAATTTGATGATGTTTCAAATTGTCGTGTAAGTGACTACAATTTGTTTCCCATATTGGGATATTTAATATATTATAAAAAATGGTCACTATGTTTACAATTTGCCTAATGAAAATTTCACCATAATCATCTCCGTGTTTAAACTTTATTTAATTTAGTACTAATTGAATTATCCTTAAAAGACATGTAATATAAAATGCCAGCGTACAAACTCACAATGGTCATATTGGTCTATCACCCACCAAAGATAATTTTAAACCACTTGGATCACAAAGAAAAATATGTTTTTTTTTCTAACGAATGTTAGTTAAAAAAACCTTGATAATATTAATGTTGTCTATGCATTGATACCGATGCACAAATTATTTCAATAGATATGTGATCTTAATTAGTATTTATTTAATGCAAATTCTGTACTATTCTAGAAATACTGGTTTCTGCATTCGTTTAGATGTGCACTCAAATAGTCTGTCAATTGGATTAATTATTTGCTTCTTTGTTTGTTTTTTCATATATCCGTGTGATCAGTTTTTATCTTATGAATTACTTCTACTTTAAAGTTATATGCAAAAATGTATTAGTGGGCTATTATTTTTTTAAGCATAGTAGTAAATAGTAAAATTTACATATCACATGAATTATATTTTCATCGTTATCATGTTATTTTACCGAAAAAATGCTAGATGCCTTATACATGTTAAAATTTCTCACTCTGATGCAATTTTCGAATATTTTCCTATATTAGGTACTTATTTTTATTTAATTTGTATAGGTAAAATATTGGAATATTTATTTTCTTTATGTAGTATTATAGTATTGTGTTTTGTTTTTATGTACATGTGCATTATTTTTCCTAACAAAAAAGACATTTCATCGTTTTAATAATTTAACATATTCACTATGTATGATGTATAAATAAATCGACATTGTTGTTATTATTATTGGTGTGTTTTTATTAGATTAGACTATTTTTACTATGCAAATTTGCATACAATCATCAATGACAACTCATTAGATATCTACTGCAGAACAAGATCTTTTTGATTTGTATAATACAATTTCTTATCGAAAAAAATACTCATATTTCGGATAAGAGAAGATTAATTAAATTCATTCAAGTCCAAAATTATTTAAAAACAAATACATATTATCTATTAATTATTACAAAAAAAGTTACTTATAAGGATTCATTTACAAGAAAAATCATTCTCAGCAAACATTAACCAGAACAATCTTCAAGTTTAGGGGCAGGTTAAGGTTAACGATGCACCACAAAATAACAGGTCTAGGTTACTAAATATAATTCACAAATAGCGAACTAGACACAGTCCTTGACACGATTCGAAAATTTTGCATGGTACCACCTGTACCGAATATTGATTATACGCTACGAATCACATTGCGAATTTTGCTAGTTGAACTTCACTTTCGATTTCGTACAGTCGGTTTCCTCCATCACTGTCGACAATATCAGTTATGAATACGACAAAGTGGTTGCCGCTGGAGCCTGAGGAAAGTGTCAAAACTTACACGCTGTGCAAAGATTTGGAAAATGCCACGATTTCGTTGATAATAAAAATTACGAACATAGAAAATGCTTCCACGTTTCATACGGATCGGAGAATGTGCGGGAAGAATTATGTAGAGAATTTAGATTATATACAAGTCGGTAATTTTTGGAAACGGAGTAAATTTATGTTATAGATAACTAAAACGTATTGTGTTTTCAGGCGTTAGAATTAGTTCAGAGGACGTTGACGAAGTTAGTTAAATGTTACTTTAAATTGAATCCGAAACTTGCGAAAATTTCGAATAGTAGTGAAAATATGGTGGTTGCTTGTAAAAAAAATTTAACCATGGAAGCGTTGTGCAGAAGACGATTTACTTTAGCTTTTCTTATAAATAATCTTGTCATGTGTACTTTTAAGTCTTGTCTTCAGCGCAACGAACAGTCGAAACTTTTGGAAATCGTATTTGGGTAAAATTGCATTTGCTTTTTATTTACGAACGCCAAATTACCATTTTGATATAAAAATTTTTTTCCATCGAAGATTGGCCACTCTTTATAACGAAATGACGACGTTGAGTAGTAAAGGATTCATTTCGAAGTTCAACATTTGCAGTAACACTTGTCCGATTTTGATTCATCAACTAAAAAAAATATCTGTATCTAAACTTCTTCAGGTTCTTAATTAGCGTTTATTTCTATCTATCGTTTTTTTCATTGTGATTTAAAAATTTTATGATCGAATTTCTCGTAAACTATTAAAAAAACAATAGTAAACATATTAATTACCAAAAGCATGAAATATTATAGTTTTCAGATACAAATTGTCCATAGGTTTTAGCACAAGGAAGGGCAGAACTTTGCTGCCATAGTTTGATTGATTGTTTACTAAGCAATTACAAACCATATAATCACAATGATGCGGATGCATGTTCTGAAAATTCCAGTTTGGAAATATATCAGTAATATTTATTAAATTCGTTCAAATAATTATTTCAATCAAAATTATTTTATATCGAATTATTTTTATAGGGCTCTCACAAAGCATATGACCCCACCGACGGTTTCGAATGAAAATATTCCGGAGCGAAATAAAATTCAAAATACCGGAATTAATACTTTAAACGTCTTAAAGTCAGATGTTAACCCTTCTAAAAATATGAATAAAAATGTTGAAGAAATCCCACAGACTGACACAGAAGGAAAATATTTAACATCGACTTGTGAACCAACTTCAGAGAGTGAAGCTCCTTATTCTTCCATGAACGAATATTATGACGAAACCGATAACGCTTACGATTTAAGAGGTATTTTTTCTTTAATTAAATGCTAGTACCGAAATAATTAACATGAAAGTTATTTCAGAAGTGTCGTCATTAGAAAATTTAATACAAAGAGAAGAACTTTACGTAGAAACTATATTAGAGTCAGTTTTGAGGATATCGCCTTCGATGTTAGGAACTAATGGGATAAAGAAAATGAAGACTGGTAAACGTTTCTTAATCTTATTTTTTATTAATCACCTACTTTTAAATTTTGTAAACTTTATATTTCAATTGATATTTATTTATTCCCTTGGCATTTTCAGGAGAATATCGCATAAATAAAAAATTAGTTGAATCCATTGTCGAATATTATCAGATCACTTTATGGGGAAATGTAGGAGGTTTTCTTGAACATGTTGTACTATGGTGGGGAGCAAGCCCATTAGCATCAAGGTATATTTAAGTTTAAAAAATTTTCATAGAAGCTTAAATAATACAGAATTAATAAAAATATTTCAGGCCACCCCATTCAAGTCAACACTTAAGGGAATGGTTGATTTCTTTGAATTCTAATGGTATTTATTTTGTAAGTTTTGTAAGTAATTAAAATGAATAATGAAATTGTTATTTACTCATTTTACAATTTCAAGATGTTCCACAACTAATGTTAGTAGCTTTACAAAGCTTAGCAGATGCTTTGGGTTGTCATGTAACTTCGACATCATGGGATACTTTATTCAGGTAACATTATAAGATCAAAATGTTACATCAATAAATACTAATAGAAATCATGAACGTTTCTAGGAAATGTTTTGTGGCAAGTTTGCAAGCGACGCCAGTAAAATCTGATCAATATGTCACATTGTCTATAAAAGAAGTAATTTATTTTGTGAAAAAACTAATTTCATTTATTGCTAAACCTATCCATAAAAAATAAATATTAATTTCAGTGTTCCGAAGTCGGTGCATGTTTTGCTGACATGTTTCAAGATTTGGTTATGTTGAGTAATCAATGTGAAGTAACAAGTGATTACATAATGGGAGCACCTGTAGATGAACTTCCTTTAGTCGAGCAAATTCCAAACCTTCACAGATTAGGTAATTAGTGAAACTGTTTGCAGTTAAAATATAAATTATTTTTCTTCAAATTAATAATTTTATGAAAAGTCATTAATATGAATATTTTTAAGGGTAATTTGATTTCAGATCATTCTGTGCATACGTATAGATTATGGTGCCTTGCTGAAACCAGAAGATTGGCTAATTTGTGGGATGTGGATTGTTTTTTTAGAATCGTACATAATGATATTCAAATGTCGTTGGAACAATTATCAAATTTGAGATTTGCTGATCATACAATTGCGATAGATTCAGGTTTGCCTTGAAGATTATCAATAATTTGGTCGTTACAGTTTTTAGAAATTAAACAACTCTTCATTTGAAAAGGAAATTTTATAACTATTTATTAGCTACACTTTTATTATAATAGGTAAATTGGGAGTTCACGAACATGTATGTGCCAAAATGAGAGAAAAATTAGTTTCAGAAGTGAACGTAAATGTACAAAAGTTAAAGGTGATTAATACAAATTATATTTGGAAAAGAAAATGGTTAATATGTAATGACTGAAAATAATTTCAGAAAGCTTCTGATGAATGTGTTCAAGTTCTGGCAGCTATTTGTGCGACTACTAGTTTAGCTCATTTAACAATGATATTTCCATCAAATGCGTCATGGAAAATGATTCGATATCCAGTACAGACCAAACATTGCAAATATGTTCATCACTATTTAGGTAATTTCAATTTGGCATTATTAAAACTAAAATTAAAAAGCTCAGATAATTTTGTTTCAAAATATTTCAGATAGAGTATTATTGCCTGTTGTAAAAGCCACTAGTGATAAGTTAATAGTGAATATGATATTGAAAATAATGTGTGAATCTTGGCTCCAACATATTTATGTCTACAAAATAAAATTTAGGTAAGAGAAATTACATTGATTGAAAAAATTTAATTGCAAATAAATCTTTTTATCAATAGCAAAGCTGCAGCAGAGCAGTTACTTCTTGATTTTGATGCAGTAAAAACATGGCTAACCGAATGTAATATACTATCAGATTTAACTAGAAAACAAATGCTGAATAATGAAGTTTTAAGGTAGTTTCTTAAAGAATATCACAGAAAATGATTAATACTCAAATTTGCATATATAACTTTATTTGAACTTTTAGAAGATGTGAAGGAGTAGGAAAACTATTATTGCATTCGCCTGGCGATTCAATAACAATGCATGACGTTTCACAAGGACAACAACGTATAGCATCTCAACAAGGTATTTATTTCTATGATACAATTATCAAAAATTAATGATTAAAGAACTTATCTGAAATTTTTTATATTGTTTTTACAGATATGGAAAACATAGATGACTGCGGTGAAATTATGCCAGCAGAAATGTATGTACCAAATCAACAACAATGGCTACAACTAAGAGCAGGAAAAACAAAAAAAAGAAGGAAGTTTTGTTGTGTTACTATGACCTGTTAGAATAATACATAAAAATTTGTTGATTTAATCACCGATTTCATTTGTAAATTTGTCGATTTCATTTGTAAATTTGTTGATTTCATTTGTAAATTTCAATGATTTGTGGGGAATCAGTGTGTTCAACAAGACTAATCTATCATAAAATGGAAAATAAAACATTATGTATATAAATCGATTAAAATACGCTCATTGCTTTAATTACATTTGATAAATTTGAGCAAATGAAGTATATTATGCATCAGAATCAATAACCGAATTTTTTTCAATACTATTATCACTATAAACTATATCACTATCCATATCACTTAATTCTATTAAGCTTTTATTTAAATTGGTGGAGATGCTATCACTATCGTCATCATTTTTATTGTCGAACCTATCTGGTCGATATGCCAAGGGTAATTTATCTTTATCTTTAGAGGAGGGAAATTTATCAAGACATAATTTTTGTCTTTTTTGTTTCGAATCATTATTGCACGGACTTCTGTCTGAAGATGTTCTTCTTTCACGAGAATAGGTTCCACCTTCTTTGGAATATGAGTTGTGGTTTTCATTCCTTTCTTTATCATGATCATAATCCAATTTACTGTATTTACCACGTCTTGTATTATTCCTTTGGCGTTTCATACTTTTTGCAATTACTCTCTTTTGTCTATCTAATTGTGGGAATAAATCTAAAGAAAAAAAAATTGTTTTAATTAAAGATAAAAAAAATATGATTGGTAAAAAATAAATTAATTTTAAATTTCTTTTTTTAAAATTTTTTTTTTTAAATATAAATTGAACTAACTGTGAGAATTCGTTAATGCTTGTTTAGCAGCATTCATTTCTGCTTCTTGAATACAGTGCCCGCGTGCAGACGCTAATCTTTCTCCTCGGAAATACACTGCTACAGTGTACTCTCTAGTATTTGTTGGTCCCACACATTCTATTACTCTATAAAGTATAAATAAAAAGAAATAAGAAAAGTGCATTGCGATTTAGTTACAGCAAATATTGTATAATTAATTGTACATGCAAAAAAAAACAGCACATTACGTACCACTTTTCGCTTACTTTATTTTAATATTTTATTTATGAAATAACTTTATAACAGAAAAATAGGAATGAAAACAAAGTTGACTTAGTATATCAATCACTAGAATTTTTTTTTTTCAAAAAATTCTACTAACGTATAATAAAAGACAATTTATTATACTAATAATTGATACATAAAATTAAAACTTTTAATTTACATTTATTTTATTATATACTATCAGTCACCAATAATAAAGTGCCCAATTCTATAAAATTGGTTTATTACAAACAAAAACCAAGACAAAATACAATCTATAAAACAAAAACAATTGTAAAAAACAGTACCATTACATGGATTATCGAAAGTTAGCTATGTTTATCGAGCTATGCTCTTAAGAAATTGTAAGACTCAAAGCTAAGCAGTATTTTTGAAGTTCTCAACAAAAAGTAATAACATATGTGATTTCATATATTATTTGTTATCAGTAGTCAAAGACAAAATCAGTTAATCAAATTGAGTGAATTTTTAGGTTCCCAATTACCAATCACATCAGTATATTTTCAAAAAATGCACACATTAAAAAACAAACAGAGAAAATATGTGCATTTCTTTTTAATAAATGAAATATTTACAATAACAAAAATTAATTGATTTTTGATTATAATATTGTGTACAGCACAAATATTTTTTGATATATCAAACATATGTACAAGTGAATTAATAAAGCAAATGATTATAACAAAACGATATAAAGAATGAAATAGTGCTAAGCTGATATCATAGAAGAAAAAGTGCTAAATTGCTTATGCGAATTTATTTTTTTCACAAAATATTTAAATTATTGTCACTAAAAAGTAAAAATATGAATATTTATATTCTAACAATAATCTCGCTCAATTTATTTTATCTAATGCACAGGCATATTACTATTGAGTATTTAAGTGAAGCTAACTTAGATCAAACAATGCAGTACAATTTTTTTAAATACAACAAAATCGAAGATTCTTTAGACACGATCATGCAGGATTATCGTGTTGGAATTGAATTTGAAAACATTGTACAACAAAGTTGGATCAAAAGTAGCTCCTTTCATATATATTTTCTGAGTATTGATGCTTTTCTTAAAATATATCACTAAATATTTCTAGAAAAAGTTCACAGACCACAACCACTCTAAGTTCACATTACTAAAAGGCAAGCATTAACAAGCGTTAATTAGCTTTCATACTTGTAAATCGGGATATCTGGTTCGGCCCCATCCATTGTTCTCAACGTCAAACAGCATTGTTGCAATTTGGACTTTGGATCATTCCATTCTTGATTCATGATGAATTCTCGTAGACGTGGAAATAGGCAAACCGAACAAAAAGCATGACAATATTCTATATTCTGTAATACGAACATTAAGAATAAAAATAGACAAATATGGTTATAAGATGTTTGGATTAATTTTTACTTTATCTATATACAAAGCTCCCAAAAAAGCTTCTAGTAAATCAGCCTTATCTTTCGTTTTTGGTTCAGCTTTAGGATTATGGTATACTGCATAGGAAGACATCGCTAAATCGTCGCATACTACAGCTTGGGTTCTGTTGTTAACCAACGAACTTCGAAGTAACTTGGAAATTAATTTAAAATGTATTCAATATAGAAAAAAATTAAATGACAAAATATTCAAAAATAAAATATATTCATACTGATAAATGGCCTTCGTGATGTTCTGGGAAGTGTTTATAAAGATGTTCCGAAGAGATCAATTGAAGAACAGTATCTCCAAGAAATTCTAAACGTTGATTAGAACCTAAAGTTAAATTTGTGAAACCCATAGATCGATCAGTGAATGCCCTAGCAAGCAATCTGATATGTTTGAATTTAACCCCTGTAAAAAATATTGTATTTTCTCGTATATTGAAAATACGCTTCTTTGTAGTTATGCATGTTTAAACAAAATATTTAATTACCAATAGAGTCTTCAAATTTCGTTAGATTCTGAAGAAATGGATATTGATCCAACCATCGGCGATCTCCATATGGCTCTTGCTCTTGCAATGGATGAAGTCGTGGTTTTCTCCACGCTTCAAGTAATTCTGGCTTATCTTTCCAAAGAGCTATTGCGAATACTCGATCAGCCACCTGTTTTTAAAAAAAAATTAACATACATAAAAAATCATGTGTAACATTTTTAATGCTATATATTTTATATACATCTATTCCGCCATCTAAAAAGAGAGCACCCATAAGAGCTTCAAAACAATTAGCCATTGCGTGTCGTAACTCTAAATCGTGACAAAGATCAGATCCATGAGCATATAGCATATATTGTTCGAGACCTAATTTCTGAAAATTACCAAATTTTGATAAAAAATAAGTTGCAAGGTTTTATAAATAAAAAACATATTATCTTTAATATTGATATGGTAAATAAAAACCTTGGCCAACTGAGCAAGATGTTGATTTTGAACTATCGCTGCCCTATATGTAGCTAAACCACCTTCTTCAAGAGAAGGAAACATTTTGAAAAGGTGTATAGAAGAAATAAACTCGACAACAGCATCTCCGAGAAATTCGAGTCTTTCATTATGGCTTATTGCCGATTCAGTCTCTTGTTTTTTTCCAAAACGAGACATTATATTTATCAAAGTATTTATTCCTGAAAAAAATCTTTAGTGTAGAGTCAATTTTATTGAAAAATAAAATATATTATATAATAATTGCCTCTTTTTCTTATATTCATGTAATGTATTCTTCTATCTCCATATTCAGGTTGTCTTATTCCACAATTAGTTAAACTATTTCTAGCATGATCAGGATTAGTTCCAAAATTATCTCTATAGGATGGATGTGTTAAAGCCAACTGGAGAAGTGATCTATTCTCAAATTTATAATTTATTGTTTTTTCCAAAGTATTCAGAGAATTGTGAAATCTTAAATGACTTATTAATACTGGTATGAGCATTGCATGCTGCAAAATAAAAGTTAATTAATTTAAATGACGAAATTTAATAATAAAAACTTTGAAAATATTAAATTTTGTAACCTGTACTACATCACACATAACTCCCGTACGATAAAATCCTTCAGCTGATAATGCAACAGTTACGTCTCTTTTCATTTTTGTTTGTGTCCTCATTTCTTGTAAACGAGCTTCTTTGGATTCTAGTTTTCTTTTATCTTCATAAGATGGTTTAGCCATGTTGGCTACTAAATGACGAAATTTGACATAATCTCTCCAAGCTTTTTTGTATCTGTGAAATAACATAAATATAAATTTATCAAAAATTTATTTTAAATAAAAAAATTAAAATATTGCTTACTCAGGATTTCCCGCATAACTCAGTTGAGGTGGTCTTATACCAAAATGGACAATTTCAGGATACACCAAATCAGACTTATTTTGATCATTATTTGTTTCTTCTTTACTGGGTTTTATATTATCATCTGCCAAACTTCTATCCAGCTGATCGACTCTAACAGAACATGGTTTCTTGCCAGGATATGTCACTATCATACCTTCAATAGTTAAAAAAGGAAAAGAATATATGAGAATTAACATCATCATGAAAATTTTAAGAAGAAAATTGAAATACCTCTAACACCATCAACAAATGATTGCCATTCTCTTTGTGAAGCTGCACGCAATGTCTTCAAAGAACTGGGAGGAAGTAGAAGCCCTCCAGATCTAATGAGATGTTTTAGAACTTCTACCATAGCTAAAACTTCTCCGCCACCTCCTCCTAGAGCTCGTTCCCATCGAGGTAATAGATGAAATTGTGAACAACCATCTTCAGTCCTTTGTCCCATATCTAAATCTACCAACTCTAAGATTTCCCGAAAGAGAAATTCTTCTACAAGATAAGATTCAATTTATGAAAATTAGAAAAAGAAAAAACATGAATAATTACAATTAACACTTACCGAATAACTCTAATTCTTCTATAGTATAATTGATTGGTGCTTGTTCTTCAATATACAAAATAGTATATTCTATATTGAACCTTATTACTTTACACGTTGGTAATTTTGTTAACGGATAGTGAGATAACAATGAAAATCCAGAAAATAAAAACTCATGTTCGTCATGAGTAATAACGGTTAATGTTTTTATTAAGAAATTTGTAGGTGGGGAAATAGTGATTCTGAAACAATATAAGTAAATTGTAAATAGCAAATTGTAAGAATCATACATACATGTTATTTAATAAAAACTGAACAATGAATCTACAAAAAAAATATATGATAGAAATACCTATAATGATACAACTTGTCAGCATTATTAGTATAAATATCGCATGGGGAAGGCCGCATTTCAGCTGCATACACACCATGGCGTATCCCTTGTCTTCTAGTGCGGGCAGAACATCTGCACAGTGGTCCATCATTCATTTCTCCAGGATCATTATACCTGTTGATAAAATAAAATTCCAAGATTATGGAAGAATTATTTTCATTAATTTGAAAAACTAAAAAAAATATCATAAATATTTCTTACCACATTTCAGGATGTAAGCGTCTAGGATGTTGTTGTTTCCTTTCTAATTCTTGCATGGCATGATCAGCTTCATCATTTTCGCTTCCACTAGAACTATCACTAGAACTCACGTGTTCACCTAAAGTTAAAAAATATGATGTTTTTTTAAAAACAGATTTATTATATTTAAGTGCTGAAATTCGAAAAATATCTTACTTTTATGTTTACATAGTTTTGGACGATGCGTGCGGGGTGGGATTATCGGTTCTGTACCAGGTGAAGGTCTTGACTTTTTTCCTCTATCAATTAATTTTTCTCGAACAGCGTCTGTTACTTTACGAGCACGAGGAGTACTTTCAACGACACCCGATTTGCCGTCTACCGCAACATAATATAACTCAGCTGGAGAACTTCGGTACCACCGCTTTAAAAGTGGCTATAAATATATATGAATGCATAAAATGATTTACATGTAAAAAAATTGTTATTAACAATTTTAACAATGTAAAACATTAAGGAAATATTTCAAGATAAAAAAATGATTAAAAAAAAAATTACCTCGTCTTCATCATCTGACTTTTCTTCATCCGATGATCTTAAATTTTCACAAGCTTTTTCAATGCTATTTGAAATTTGATTCCTGAAATTGTAATTTATGATTAGAATTTTTTCGGTATGTAATATAGAAGTATCTAAATACAATTTTTATTGAGAAATACTTCAAATTTTAATAAATAAAAATAAATCACTTAACCTGTTTTCATAATGATCTTCATCGGGTTTATTTTTTTCAGGTGCAATATCGTCAACCATTCTTTTACTTTTAGTAACAGAACATGATCGATATCTATTTTGAGACCTCCTTTCGGGTGAACGAGAACCTTTAGTAGATCGGCGATATTTTGAATCTCTATGAGTTTTTTCCCGGCTGCGGCTCCTAGCAGATTTTTCATTGTAAGATCTATGAGAAGATCGATTGTTTTTGGTATGAACATCCCTATTTTTGTCAAAACTATCCTTATACAACCTATCAGTTCTATGTTTCACATAATCGTCATGCGATCTATGAGATCTACGCTTCGATTGATCGTCATAATAACTAGACGAAGATTTGGCACGTCCATCTCTTGCAGATGAATATTCTGACCGACTATAATTATGTTTACGATGAGCAGATACAGAATCTTCTTTTGATTCGAAATTTGTGTATTTATCCTTTTTATCATGATAGTTTTTATCATCTGCTTTCGAACCAGATTTGTTGCTATAGACATAATTGGCGTCATTAGATACGGAAGTTGACGCTTGATGACTAGGACTATAAGAATTGTGTAAAATAGGAGGCGGCTTAGTAATGTCTGTTACCATTTGCGAATACGGGAATACTGATGGTGCCGTTGAATAATCTATATACGGTATAGGTGGATTGGGTCCAACATTTTGTGATAAATGTCCAGAATACTGAACGTCTTGAGTATTGTTGTGAGATCCATAGTCCAAGTAGTCATAACCAGCAAAATTACTGTGTGGAGGATAATTATAACCTTGAAAGTTGTATCCAGGATTTTGATGTATTTGATATGGCTGTTCATAGGGAATCAAATGTGAAGAGTGTGGTAATTGACTATACGATTGATAATTAGGATACGATGGTTGAGGTGGACTAGGAACGACTTTTGGAGGTGGAGAACATCCAGGTGGATTGATTGTTTCGAAAGATGCAGCATTTTGAAGAAACGGAAGTGGTTTCGAAAAAACCGATTCTTTGTTTATTTCTGACATTTGTTCGTATAATGATCACATTTGTATTTTTTTCAAACTTTAAAAAACGTATTGAAATACGCCGACGGAAAATTACCCGCCGAATTTGATGATTATAACCTAACTACTCAAATTACAGATGTTAATGTCAAAAATGGCAACTATCGAAATAGTCTTAAATCCGACCATTATTATAGAGAAAATAAAAATAATATAAAAGAATTAGTTTGATAAAGTTTTGTGACAAATAAAATTATAATTTATCGTTTAATATAATTAAAATATAACTACATTACGTAATTCTTCATAATAATAAAAAAATGCTTTAAACAAAAATTATAAATCACAAATTTTTTTGATTATTTTAGTAAGTTTTATTTATAATATCGTTTTGAGAAAGGTTGAATGTATATTGAATTTATTCTTTTGCGTCTTCGTGTAGTGTTGGTATTGTAAACAGTTTGACAGTTGCTGTCATACCGGTAAACAGATTTAAAGCATTTGTAATCTAATTTTATCTAAAAATGATGGAAAAAGAAAAAGGTGAAAGCACAACCACTAATGTTGTTGGTGATGGACGACGGCGACTTGTAACTGCATCAATTTCTGCTCTTTTACTCGAAACTGGGTTTAATACTGTAGAACCGAATGTTCTCGAAATATTAACTGAGATGTTACAGTGCTGTAAGTATATAAAATTTTGACTTTCTACATGTAATGAAAAACGCATTGAGGTATTTATTTATTCATGTAATTTATTTTCATTTCAGTTATTACTGAATGTGGAAATTCGTCTAGAAGTTATTGTGAACTGGCTGGTAGAACAGAACCTGTATTAGGAGATGTGATAATGGCACTAGTTAACATGGGTAATTTTATTTATTTTTTAATTTATGATTAACTCTTCATATATGTAATGTTTGTTTTATATTTCAGGAATCAGTTTAGAAGGATTAGAAAAATATGCAGCAAGACCGAATAGACACGTGGTATTTCCACCTGCACCCGCTCAAGCTCCTCGAACACCAGCTATGCTATCTGCTGGACAAAGAGCTAGACCTCCATATCATATTCCTGCTCATTTCCCACCACTTCCGGATCCACATGCTTATGTCCGAACGCCTGTAAGCAAAATAAAAATTATAATTTTCGATCTTTCTTCAAGAATATTTTGATTTTCAAATGCGCAATAATTTTGAAATGTTATTTGCAGACTCATAAACAACCAGTAACAGAATACGAAGCGATACGAGAAAAAGCAGCTAATCAAAAACGAGACGTGGAACGTGCTCTTACTCGATTTTTAGCTAAAACTGGAGACACTCATAGTTTATTCAATACAGATGATAATCAAATGTTTCCATGTAGGTTTTTTTTTAAATTTATATTTTAGATTTCACATTGCTAAAATTTCTTATTTTTCTCAGTGATTGCGTGCAAACCTACTTTCCCAGCATATTTACCATGCCTTTTACCTACGGATCAAGTTTTCGATTTTGAAGAATTGGAATATCATTTTCAAGTAGCTAATCGAACTGAAGATATGCCCCCTACTAAAAAAGGTGCCATGAAATTTTCTTATTACAATATGTTAATTTTTACTGAATATTCATGAATTTTGAATAATTTTAGAACCGTCCGATGGAGAAGCAGAAGGTGGTGATGGCGAAGGTAATATTTTTTTTTTATTCATTGTAAGTGAATAGTATATTTTTAAAGTATTATATTTTGTAAAATTTATCAGTTCCAGGACTGAATGAACTAATGAATTTATTTTAGTTTAAGTTTTTAACGTCAATTTTATTTTACTTGTGTAAATTCAATGTTGTATTTATTTTTGCAGGGGACTGAAGAACGACTTTTATTAGTGTGGAGATGATATACAGTACATAAGTAAACTAACACTGAAAAATTATTCGGGATTCAAATATTAGAATAGAGAAATTTTCTTTGTATAAATGTATAACGTAATATTATTTTTCGATGATTGTAGAAAAATTTGTATGAATAAATCTATTTTTTCAACTACACGAAATTTTAAAAATATTCTTAATTATTTTCACCAACAATATATTTATATTACTCTAATAATTAACTATTACCCTACACAAAGAATAATAATGTCGTTACAAATTATCAGTTTTAATTTATATTTAAAAAAAAATTGAAATAAATTAAATTTTGGTTCACAAACGTTCGCCGGAACGACAATACAATACACGACACTAACCATACCGACGGTATAACACACAATTGGTATGATCCAGTGTCAGGGTGTTCCACTGTCAATGAGTTCTAGTATCACTTATCAGACATTTGCCCAAACGACACATACGACATTGGTACAACCGACATGAGCACATACAACTCGTTTTAGGACAAGAGAGTTTCATGATATAATAGACGATTTCTAGACCATGTAGACTAGAAATCGTCTATTATATTAATCGTCAAAATCAGTGCTCCGCAACCTTTTTTCACTCACGGCCTACCAAAGGTTTTCTTAGAATTCTGCGGCACACAAAAATCTAAATATTTTCGTGCCTACCCCTCCCCCCCCGACACGCAATCTCCAAAAACCTAATGATGTCTTCAGTGATGTGCATAATAGGATTACCAACTTTTTTTGATGAAATATAGAGCTTTTCAAATTAATACTTAAAACAAGATGGTATGAAAAAATTCATGGGGCGGGGGGAGGGGGGTAGGGATTGAATTTTCCCGCGTTACTTTTTTTACAAATACGTTCGTTATTAGGTTTTTAAAAATATAATACTT
>JAOXNN020000001.1:2874717-2887745 GCA_028571205.2 Hydropsyche betteni
GTTCGATGACGCTCGCGACTTTTTCGCGAATATGGTCTTTATATGCGTATACAGTTGACGTCTATAATATGATGCTTATTACCTACGGCCTCTGGCTTTGCCTATATGTCACAAACAAATAACAAATGAAATGAACTATTTCGATTTTATTAATTAAATATTAAATATTCAAATCGGGTACACATTTCGGGTTCGCACAATCGGGTTTTCACATTTCATCGTTTTCCGTTTCTTAACAAATCCACAGCCGATGTTATTAACATCGAGCCTATTTACTAGTATACATATAGATCACAAAAACAAGGAAAACGTTAATCTTCGATCAATGAATGCGATATCAATTCAGTCTCGTTGAATGCACTAATTCGCCGAAGTGAAACGATAAATGGCGATAATAATTTTTCAGAGATCATTTAGTTTTTCAAAACTCGATCTTCTCGTATAAAAAGATTCCGAAACACCTATATAATTCGCGAAACCCTCATTACACAAACTGCACACGACAACAACGACTTTTACAACCGACTGATCCAACCGAACGAGGACGACGTCAGAGGCAACGAACCCTCGAACCCCGTGGCAATGAACGTCTCGACCACAACTGCACGCGAACCAGCGCCAACGTCGACCCATCAACCGACCAACCGACCGACCGACCAACCGATCTTATCACAATATCGCAACATCGACACCGCGAAAGGGAAAGTGGCCGAAATCGACCGACGCCGCGGCGCATTGACGTCGCGCGATCGGGAAAATGCGGAAAAATCAGATCGAGCCGCGGCCAAAGTGGCCTCTTTGTAGATTTGTCGTCGCTCGAATTAATCTGTTTGGCGTTTGTGTGTGTGTGTTTGTCGCTCTCGCAGGTTGTGGTGTGTTTTTTTTTTGGATTGCGATCGAATCGTGTATAATTTTGTTTAATATCGCTTTCGAAATTGGCACCTGCGTCATCGCGGTAGAAATTCGCTTTCGTGCGTCGCATTCGAGGAAATTTCGCCGCTTGAAAGTTTTGCGTCGGGAGCGTTTTTTATTTTGTTTCGTTTTCTCGGAGCTCTATTGACAACTATGTTTCTTTTGTTTGTTCTATAATCGAAAAATAAAAGTTATATAAATAATGAAACGGGCTTATAAAACAATAAGGCTCGTGCGCAATTTCTTCTTTTATATCGTCAATTTTCGAACACGTAACAAAGTACGTCATCTTAACAATCGATCGTTCTTAGATCCGTAATGCGATTACGTTTTTAATCAGACAACACAATAACTTACATTAGGTATTGTCTGCGTTTCAAAACAATCTTCGGCTCCTAACATTTCCGAACGAACGCGACTTTCTACACTTTCCGCAAAACACAATTGCGACACTTTTAAAATTTTCAATGGAGACACGCGCTTCCGCGTCTGAATGGGCCGCGAGCAACACAAAGCATATTTATTTTCGTACATAAAATTTACATTTCTTCACAAAAACTTATTAATGTCGATGGGTCAGTGGCGGTATTTTTGAACCGGTCGCCCGTATACATACTCACGTACGCATAAACATTTTTCTGAATGAGTTTCTAAAATAGTGCGCGGACTATTTTAGAAACCCATTCTGACTCCGTGACGATTTAGCATGCGAATCTCGAGCAACAATGGCCGCGATTATTTTCGCGACAATGCGCGAAAGCGCGCCCACCCACCAGCCCCCGTCGGGGTCCGATCGGGCTCGGGTTTGCGGTCTTCGAAGACCTCGACTCCGAGGAAGGACAAGCTGGTCAAGTGCAGCCCGTCGATGGAAACCTTGGCCCGAAGTTACGGTTAGGGCCGGGGCCCACGTTCGCGTCTCGTGCGATATGTTTGACGTCATCGCTGCTCGCCTCTCTGCAGCGGGAGAGCCGTTGAACTCATTTGCATGCGAATCGAATGTTTGCTCGGCATCTCGCCGCGTTTGCCAACGGAGTTTCGTCGTTGTCGCTTTTCCGTTGTCGTTGGAAAATTCGCGGGGGAAAATCGGCACGATTGACTGTTTGCGGTGTGCGGCGTCGCCGCCGAATGTGGTGGGCGTCGAGTTTGTTGGGGAGGTCTGATGTTGCTGATGTAGATTTTGATTTATCTGCGTCTTTTCATATTTCATCTGATATGTTCGAGATGATTATTGGCGAAATTAAACGGTTGTGACCTTTGACAAAAATTTGTTGTTTCGATTGAGAAATTTGCAAATTGCTTACTTTATGGATTTATTAAAAAAAACATAATTTCGCAAGCGCAATGTTTATATATGTGCAACACATTTTGAAATATGGTTTTACACACTAAAATCATAGCATATCTTTATTGATCCATATTTTATTCAAATAAACTTATAATCTACTTCATTTGATTGATCACTATTATTTTTTTTGTTGTTATTTATTGTATTATATTACTTATCAACAGTTCATATTCTATTTTTACAATAGTTCAACAAACTTACAGAATCCAAATCAACCAGCGAATGATTGGGTCGATACAAATACTAAAAATATACATAATATTAAAAAAAATATATAAACATCACATCTAATAGATTCCGGACACGAAAAAAAATCTATACTATCGTTAAGGTCCGATCGCTTTGAAAATGTATTCAACGGTCATACTCGCACCTATTCACATTTTAAATGGCATCCGAGCGCGATTTCATACGACGTGAATCACCCTGGAAAAAAATCGACGCAACAAGTTTTATAGGAGCGTCTCGTAAATTATCATCTATTGCGGGACTATGCGGACTTCGCACCCGTAGTAAACATCGATCGAATATTTAAAATCGCAAACGAACCGCGTTGCGAAAAAGATCTACGACGACAGATTTACAATCGATTCACCGCGCGGGCACTTAACCCACATAGAGTGCCGCGTTCTCGTTTCCCGAATAATCTGAAAGCCTCCAAACGAAAATCGCATCGCACAAACGCGAAAATAATGCGTACTTTCGATCGGGGAACGGCGGCGACGACGCCGATGAAGATTGCGCAGACTATCGCGCCGAAAATACACCAGATATGACTATCGTAAGGTAAGAGGTGTTTTTCCTCAAATATTTATTCAAGCCCGAGCCACGCGATGCTCGGAAATAAATTTGTTTGGGCTGTGACGTCGGCGGAGGTCGAGCTCGGTTGCCAATTTTGCTATCGATTTTCGCGCGAGTCTTCCCAATGAAAAACGATCGCAATATGGGTTGATAACCCGCAGTTTGCGGACCGTAAATGCGCTTCGGAAGTGTTGAATTGTAACCGCGCGATGCCTTCGGTCAAGCCGTGTCGTTAACTTGGTTAAACGCCGTTCATAATTTATTCTTGTTAAATAACGATTCGCGTTGTACGTGTCGGCGGAAGAATGAAAGTCTCGAGGGGTTTTTTCGTCGTAACGATTCGAGAGTTAACGATTCGTGCAGTATTAGTGTGTAATTGAAATTGCATAATGAAATATATGCAAATCGATGTGGTGGAAATTTACCGACTCTGTGTTACGTGATAAATGTATTGTTTTAATGATGTTATATTCTCAACGATTTTCATGAACTTGGCTCGGTTTATTTATGCATTTATTTTAAAATATAATTGATTGTTCGTTAATAAATATTTCAGTCGTAAAATCAATGTGAAATAGATCATTGTCGTTTTATTGATATGGTATCTTTTAATTGGATTAAGCCGATTCAAACAACGGACAGCGTAATACATATTAGATTCTCGTTTAACCTGAATAAATTCGAAATGGCAATAATTACAATTCGAAATTGACTCAAGTATGTATAAACAGACTTGTTCGTGTATTACGAATAACGCAAATATTTAGGATCGTGTGGATGTAATTCATTTTTATCCATCAATCTTTGTCTTCCGTATCAGGTGTTCTTACAATTCGTTTTATTAAATGTATGAAAACGTAAATTTCCGTTTATTCTTTCGAACGTCTGAGCATTCTTGATTGGTTCGCTTCCGTTTTTATTCCAGGCAATTTCATAATAATCTGAACATTATTTTAAACCCAATTTCAGATAAGCGAATAACTTATTTCAGATTTTTCGATACGTAAAGATAAGATTAAATTTCATTGAGTGTAAATTTGATTCCATTCCCGGAAAAATCTACCTATAATATATTTAGATATTTAACAACCACAAACGTTATACATATCCGTTTGTATAAAAGAAAACCATAAGCACAAACGCATGCATATTTTGTTTGACCGCACATTGTAAATGCATTATATTATACTTGCACGCTGCAATATGACGTCAAACTTCGAACATTGATGTGGAAATGCGCTAGTACACATTTGACCGTGAAAATCTTGTTCACGGTCAAGATAAATGTAGATTTCATCGTGATAGTTTAAATTTTATTTAAGGTGATGCTATATATATTCACGTATCGCACAATCAATGTTGAATAATTTACATTTTTTAAAGTGCCAATCAGAATCCGAATACTTCCCAAACGAATTTTCATTGAATTCGTAAAACAATGCCGCGGATCCTTCGGTTGGAAACCTTACGGTATTAAAGGAATCCGAGTGACCTTTAAAAGTTAGCAAAATCGACTCGTTCCTTCAACACTGGCTTCATTTGCCAAAATTCGCATTAGAATGTTAAAAAGCTCGGCCGGCCGAAGCTCTTTCGCTACGCACTTTTCGATTGCGAAATAGCCGTTACGGTCGGCCTTTGCTTTTAATTAATACGTTTAATTAAACCAAGCGAGCGTACACGATACACGAGATACGCTCCGAATAAATATGTTGCGAATTATTCTCACCTCGTACGTCAATAATGATCGCATCTTTTCCCTTGCGTATCTTGTCACACGCACCGTACATTTGCGGCAACCGATATGTCTGCGAACTTTTGCGGTTTTGAGCTTTTACCCATACGGATCGATTTCGATTTAATACTCTAAATCATCTATTACACAATCGATTTTCATAAATAATAAAATTTAATTAATTTATTTATTTATTACAGGTCATGGAAACCAAAAATATGATATACATAGTATCAGAGTATGCGAGTCAAGGAGAAATCTTTGGTGAGTATCATTATTAATTTATATTATATGCACATATATGTCGATAATGTATTCCCTGTTTGACGTCATCGGCCGTGACTTTTGACGGTACTTTCCGATGATCGTGAACGTTTTCGTTTTTTAATTCGTTTATTTTTCGGGCGGGAGCCTTTCGCCCGGTCCGTGACGCAAGTCGGTTCGCTTATCTGGCCCGCTCGCGGATTATAGCGATGGGGTGCACGTGGCCCGCCCACTTTGCCGCCCACCCACCCCACGTGGGGTGGATCGTGACGTCAGGGACAACCCTCGTGGTCTGGGCGAGGCGAATGTTGTGAATTTTCAGGCGTCACAATATATCGAAGAACGCTCGAAACGCATGCGATTGCCATCTGAGGAATTCGCAATAAGCGATTTCGTGGTGGTCACATTCTGGTTAATATTATCGAAAGTTCTAGAAATTTTCTTTGTGATGTTTATCAAGGTTTTTATTTGTCTATCGATTGCGGCGTTTAACTTTGATGTGTTCGATAAAATGTAGAATTTGCGTATTGTTTTGAATTATCGTAAAATATACGGTGTCGAGTTTTATGGGTTCGATGTGAGAGTTTTGCGTTTGTTTAAATTTCGACTGAATGAACTCGGGATTTTTCAGATTCGTTGTTTTCTCGGGGTTTATGGTGTATGTCTAGAATTCGGCAATCTATGGACGACCTTTGTAGTAAAATATCGTGTTTGTAGAATTCCTCGGACGTATTCATGCATCAGTTTCACGTTGGGGAAAATCGTTCAACCGTGTTGGGGAATTTGAATAAATCTCTCGATTCTCTCCAGTTTATTAGGAAAAGCTTTTATACGTGTTATAATAGTATGCTTATATATAATTTTGTTTTCAATAACCTTTTAATTTCAATTAGCTCGGAAAATTTTCCCGTCGAGTTGAAATAATTTTGCGTGAATAGTCTCAGTTTTTATATTTATATGTATAGTTTTTCAAAAGCGAAATCAAATTGAATTTGTATTAATTTTTTGAGTGTTCCGTTCGTTTTTTCCATCCCCAGCACATTTCTAGATTTGATTCAATTATTCCCTTAAGTAAAACGTCAATATTGGATAACTTAATTGTGTTATATATTGATAGGTAAAAAAGCAATTTTGCTTTAATATAAATTTGTTCATTATACATACTCGATTTTCATTTAGTACAATAATGAGTATTAAATAATCGATTGACTAAAAAGAATATTTCTTAAAATATTATTATATATATAAACATTTGCGTACATCAATATTGAAGAAGGAATAATTTTTCTTCTTTCAAAACGAACCATTCCAAGCAGATCGTTTTTGTGAAAAAACAAACGACTCGAAGAACTTTTCTTTTGACGTAGGTGTCTCATTATTCTACCTTGTTGAACTTCCTTTGAAAAGACCCATTCATTACATCCCCGGACATGTTAATACTTTTTTTTCATGGAAAGATCTTCATATACGTATTCACCGATGGTTTATCCAAAGCACAACCGTGTATAATAAGTGCTCATTCGGAATACGAAAACAGGGCATTAACACTTTCATCACATCGAACTTTCCCGAAACTCGAACGTCTCTTCGTCCCGAATTTTCACGGGTGTATAATTTTTTTGCGAAGCTCTTCAATTTTTCGATGGCTGTTCGAATAACCCGTGGAGCGCCGAATCGAAACACAAGTTTTTAGTATGCGAGGAGTGTCCGCCAAACTTTCAGGTTCCTTTTTACCATTTATCTTCATATAAACAAAGGAAAACTTGGAAGCTCGGTCGTAAAAATGCAGACAGACACCTTTTAAATATTTATCACACTCTCAGGACTTACGCAGCGCTAGAACATTTATCATTCATTATATATGTATAAAAATGTAAGCATCCGTTACAATAAAACACATTCATTATTTTTAGCGAAATATAATACATTTTCACTTTTCGTCCGCATGTGTGCGCCCTTTAGATTCAACGCCCGAATTTATAAGGCACTAATCCTGAGGGTCCATAATGCCATGTCATTCAATATTGAATTCCTCTGGAAAATTTATTCGGAATCGTTGCCACGCGCGCGCATGCCTCCTTTGACCTTTAAGCCCGCCTATAAAATGTTTCCAGTTCAATTTCAACCCGAGAGTTTCATTCGTAACTGTTGTACGCTCTGGTGATATTACTTTGCGGTCGGCTGATTTATGAAAGCGGCCCAGGACCATGAGTTCATCAAACGATCGTACGCGAGAGTGGATCGATATTTCAATTATGCGCTTTTGAAACGGCGAAATCGACGATAAGCGCGGCCAAAATGAAAAATCTGATGATTAATTGTTTTTTGGCGTAGTTAATTTTTCGTCGTTTTGAAATTCGTGATTGATTGAACGAGCGCTCGTCTTCGGGCCACTCGAAATTCATATCGGAGTGAATTGAATCTTCATAAATATACGATTTTTTTTTTTATTGAATCGATCAATTTTATGATAATGATGAAACGCTTCGAACGCTTTCGTTTTTTTGTATAAAAAACTCATTAAGTGAAAGAATTTCAATTTTTTTTTGATTCGGAACAAGAACACGTTAATCGTTCGCATCGAAATTGAAATCAATTATTTATAATGCGGGGTATCGTTTCGTTTCAACTTTTCGATTTGAACTTTCCCCGACACCTAAAGATAGAACGCATTGTTCAAGAATTTGGATTTTTTTTGGGATTCCCTCCTCGTCCGTGCGAGCATGCTTTCGAGCTCGTAGACATTCATTTCACCTAAACGCTTCTCGCGTCAAAGGTTCGTCCCATCTTTATTGTGTATTCTGAGCCAGGTCTTTTCTGCTTTTGTTTCAGACTACATCGCCAGGTATGGACGCATGGCAGAGCAGGCGGCCAGGCGGAAGTTTTGGCAAATCCTCTCCGCCGTTGAGTACTGCCACGACAGGAGAATTGTTCACAGAGATCTCAAGGTATTTATATATCTGCATAAAATTTTCACGTTCTTATAGTGCACGAACGGGTTTAGTTTAAATTTCTAAAGCTCCGAGTCCCACTGTCTGTTCCCATTAGTGAGCTTTCGCGTCTAAATCGCGTTTCCGATTTCTTGCTCCCGCGTCACCTGCTTCAAACGTCGCTCTTATCCAAACTTTCATATAAATCCATTTTGTTTCTTTTTCAGGCTGAAAACCTTCTCCTAGACGCTAATATGAACATTAAAATAGCCGACTTCGGCTTTAGCAATTATTACGCGGCTGGGGAGCTTTTGGCCACGTGGTGCGGTTCACCTCCATATGCCGCTCCCGAAGTCTTCGAAGGAAAGAAGTACACGGGACCCGAAATAGACATATGGGTGAGTCACAATATAATCTGAATAGTTCAAAGCCACTCGCATGTTATATTGCTCTCGCTAATATCAAGCCGTGTGCGCTTCTGATTCACAGAGTTTGGGTGTAGTCTTGTACGTGTTGGTGTGTGGTGCTTTGCCGTTCGACGGTTCAACGTTACAGAGCCTTCGTGACAGGGTGCTCAGCGGTCGCTTTAGAATTCCGTATTTCATGAGTTCTGGTGAGTGAAATTTTATTGTCAACCGTGCCGACGCCTCCTTGATTAAACCGCGTCCACCAATTAAATCTTTGTTCGAACTTAATAACGACAAGGAGCCGGACGACAAAGACGGAAAAGAAGCGTCTGAACATGAATAATTTTTCACGTCGCATTCAATCATCGTTGTCGGCAATCTACGGCGGCGGCACCTTTCATCCGGTCATTAAAATCCACTTAACAACCGCCATCGATTGTCTGACGACAATAAGGTCGAAGATATGACTTCGACAAAGCGTTTGGAAGTGGATAATTAAGTTCGTCGAAAGTGTGTCAAGAATTTTCTTCCATCCTATTGCGACCTTGTGCGTCATCGCACTCGACGAGACCTCGGGCTCTCGCCGTAATTAAAGTTATCTTTGCAAACATGCGCATTGTCTCCGCGGTTATCTGGTGTTTTTCCAACCCTTCGATATTCCGTCGGAAATGTAAATTGTTTGAATTGTCTCCTCGTTCTATCTTCGGATACAACTTGCAGCGCCGGAGAGTTCGAGCCGTTATTTGCACGCGGATTTTCAATTTACGCTCATCGCACGATTTCCAAATACAATTTGCAAACACGCGCATACGCAGATATGAGTAAACATTTTAAACTCAACACGCCATTTGAGAATTAATAAAAATATTGTTTTCGTACTAAACGATTAATAGACGATTATGAATTTTTTGTGTTTTCAAATTCTGGTAATTTCTCTAACAAAGAGAAATTTTGACTGAAGAGTTTTCTCCGTTTCTTGTGGTTTCGAAGAGTTTTCAACGATACACGTGTGTTTGCTCTCGTCTGTGCTGGGTCGAGTGTAGTTCGTGCGTCATTCGTTCTAATCTCTCTATGATGTTATCTCCATCGTTTGATAGCAAACTCAAACACGTCGTTGTCATTAAATATTAGTTTCGTATTATGGTTTGTTGTCGCGGGCAAAAATTCACCTGTTTAAGGTTACTGATCTCGGCACAACCTTATTAAAGTTGTTTTTCGTTCGATGTGTGCCAAGATTTTATCACGGCTCTCATAGAATCCTAGATAGTTTGGAAATTTTAAATTACTTTTCTGCTCAGACAAAGATACGATTGTTCGCGAAGTATGTCGATCGAACGATCGGATTTTTAACCTTTCTGTGAATCTTTTTTCGCAATAAAAACTTTTCACTCACGCATTCTTTTCATATTGAAATGCCGAAGCGTTCGGTATCTATCGAGGAGCGATGTTGGTTTGCCATTATACCATTATTTGTGAAAAATATCAAGTATAACAAAAGTATACGTGTGCTCTTTTGTAAGTTAACGTCATTCTCGTGTCGCACGGTTAAGCGCTTGAGCAAACACTTTCAGAGTTGAATGTTAAACGAATTTTGACGGTCAACTCGGTTTACTTGCCGAAATATCATACTACATACACAAAATTTGTATGATATTATAATAAGGAGAGAAAACGTACGAAATTTATCATTATAACTTGGGAAATAGTTATTGAAGAGGATTTAGATTTAGTTTCGCGCATCCGTTAAAATCGAAGGGACATAATCTCATCTTCCAATTTAAACACAGTTTATAGTTTAATGAAGAAACACGATAACACGCAACTTTGCCTTTATCTCGAATGGGTTAGTTTGGTTTAACTAGTTTTATGTAAATGTGTCGGCTCCGATGGCCACTTTACGTAAACACTAAATTGTTATTTTGTACCGGCTCTTTATTTTAATATATACTAACATTTCAATACGTCTTATCTCGTTTCGTAATTAACGTTAATTTAACAGTTCAAGCGAGCGTCACAACGAATTAAAAGTTTCGATCGAATTGTTTAACTTTCAAGACGAATAAATTGTAAACTCTGCGTTTATATTCGACGGAATGTCCGCAACGTAATTCATTAAACTCTTCGAATATATTCAAAACACCAACGGAGCGTTTATGTAACGCGCATGTCGTATAAATAAATTAAAGAAAATATCGCATAAATTGGTTTTGTAGTAATGGCGACCGCGTCGTTTCGAAGTTCGTCACGTGCGGCGGCCGTAAAAAGCATATTCTCGCGGTAAAAAGCGCGGTGTTTTTACGATATTTTCGTTTGGACGCACCTTTGGGAAATGTTTCGAAGTAAACTTTCGTTTGATATGTGTTTTACATGCAAACGATATCGCGCACATACACACACGAAGCGGAAATTCGCCATCGAATTATAATATAATATTTCGGCGCGACCGTATTTTTAGGCCGGCGCGTGCTAAGCGTTTTATTTATTTTCGAAAGGAGGCTGCGCATCCTTCCGCGTTTCATTAAAAGTTTCATTATTAACGCAATAAATACGGGGGAATAATTTCGGGAAAGGGGTGAGGTGTGGTCGTATCGTCGCTGTCACACCGCTCTCATTAAATTTTACGACGCGATCATTATCTCCACGCTTTTATTCGTTTAAAATAGAAATGTTTACAATTTTTTTCCTTCATAGTTTGACTTTATTAATAAGCGTGTTATTTCAAGCTCGGCCGTGACGCGCGTATAATAAAACAAGTTAATTACACCCGAGAAATCGTGGCTTTGTTCAATATTTGAAAAGCGATCCTTTCATATTCATACTAAGCCATGAATTAATATGTAACTCTTTTATAAACTACGACGAATTTTCGCATCAGTCGTCGAATCGTTCAGATTCTCGCCACGTGCTTCCTTTCAGCCGAGAATGCGTAGTCGTAAATTCGTATTCAATTCGAAGACCGTTCACGCATTTGACATTTATTATCGATGTTCGAGCCGCTTTCACGGGTCGAGCTTTCGTCGGTCGATATCGACCCACCCTACAGTCGTTCTCGAAAGTCCCCAGGGCGAGGTGCTAACGACCCTCAGGACGCCCTTTGGCCCGACCAGCACCCGAAAGGTTCAAACAAATAAGTCGGCCGAGTGAAAAGCGCGCATTGTTGCGATTCTGCGAGCTCATCCTCGGCTTCGAGGGTTCTTCGTGATTTTTACCGTTTTGTGAGCTTTTTTTCGAGGTTGTCGGTTGGAAAGGGCGCGCTGCTGTGAAGCGTTTTTACGTACGTCAGCGCAGCGAAATAATCAATACGCGCTTTCAGTGGGCGGTTTTGTTGGTCGCATGAAATTCGGCCGAAAGCGATGAGAACGTGAGTGTTTCGAGTGGGTTAGAAATTTAATTAGATTCGTCGTAATCGTACGCAATAACTCGCTACGGTCTGAATTCATTTTTTTCTGCGTAATCTCGAAAATAAACCGGCGCGTTTCAGTTAACGCAAAAGTGCGTTTACTCGTTTGCGTTCGTTTATATTTTCGGCGATTATTTTTGACAAATGTACATTTTACGGCCGAGAAGAGAAAAAAATACGTTTCTGTTATAATCTGAAGGCGTCCTTAACGCAACCTCTTAACGACGTACAACACTGTTAAGCAAATTAACGTCAGATTCGCACCAGCCGTATATTTTCACGGCCAAAGGAATAAAAAAACGAAAAGGAAAATGTGAAGTGGGAAAAAGCACCGCCTCTCGACCTCAGTTCGGTAATGGGAAACTCTTGGAAGTCGGATTTTCGCGAGGTTTTTCCCGGCGATCGCGAATTTCCGTCACGTAGACACGCGGATTCGACGTTCAGCCTACGGTTTACGTAGGAAACGCGCTACGCTAGTTATTTACGAGCCCGTTAATTGAAGTGCGTAACGAGGGTCGCGAAACTCTGGCGTGATGGCGTTTTCATAGTGTTTTCGCCGCCGTGCCAATCTCGTTGACACGTAATCAACAGGTTAATATGAACGAACGCATAAAAGAACTTGCACAGTTTTTCCGTAGATATTTTCATACATATCATAGTACGTATGTATAGTTTTTTTAATTAAACATTTTGCTGAAAATTTATCGACGAAATCTCGTCTGCGTGGGATTGTCTAAAAATAACCGAAATTTCGATTTCGCGAATTGTGTTCAATTAAATGTTTTCATAAGTTAATCACAATGCAATTAATTTCCATTTCTAAATATACATTTCTCGCGACGTACTTTTTTATTATTCTCGTAACAGTTCAACGCTTATTTCATTTTTATAACCTCCTCCGCGTCTGAAACGTTTACCTTTCAGTTCTCTATTCATTTATGAAAAGTCTCATAAAGCCAAATTACGTGAATAGCGAAGATGAAAAACAATAGTCGTTTCATTTTTTTTCAATATATGCAAGAGAGTTTTCGTGTTAAAATACACTTTTTCTAATTACTTTCGAAACTTATGTTGTTCCAATTATATATTCTGAAATTTTTTTTGACTCATTTCTATTGAAATGAAATAAAAATTATCCCCTATATATAATAGCGAATTTCTGTGTGTGTTCGTCTGTTCGATGACGCTCGCGACTTTTTCGCGAATATGGTCTTTATATGCGTATACAGTTAACGTC
>JAOXNN020000001.1:2887845-2947678 GCA_028571205.2 Hydropsyche betteni
AAAATATCCAAAAAAAAGGAAAATATTTCATTTATTGATTTCCTAAATTCCCCCCTATAACGTCGAACCTATTTTGATGTTAAAGGGGGGATTACAGTATTTAATCCTCAAATAGGAATACAAAAATCTATACCAGCAAAAAACTATCAGAAATATATAATAATTTATCAAAAAATTTCTGAAGTGAAGGGAAACAAGAGTTTTTTGATTTTTCTTGTTTAAAAAAAAAAAACGGAGTTGAAAGTCTTCAAATATTTTTAAAAACATTCCTGTTTAATGCTCTTTCGACTGATGTATCAAACATGCAGATATCTATCCGATTCTTAAAACCAGTGTACTAAATCGAAGCCGAAAAATGAAATTTTTGGGCTCTTCTCGTACAGACATTATATAAACCTGAAGATTCGATAGATATTTGAACATTTAACAAAAAAAATCACATTTAATAGAAAATAAACTGTTGATAAAATGTTATTTTTTTAGTGATCAAAGAAATATAAAAAAAGATAAAATGCAGGGTACCAGTAATAAATTCGAACAAAATTATAAAAATCATAGTTTGACCAGTTTGTAATATATACTAAGTTTGAGATTGATCGAAAAAATTTCAAATTGGGTGTTTAAGGCGCGTAAACGAACCAAGTTCGAATCGATGGAGACTTTTTCTGTGAGCACGTGTAGGGAAATTCAATAATCGGAAGTCGGTTTTCCGGTTTGATTGAATTCCGGAAAATTGTATTACACAAAGCGAGAATGTTCGAAGGAAATTAATTTCAATACGCTTCCGATTTATTGATTCCGTCACGTGTGCGTTTCTATATTTTTTCAGGTCATGGAGGATTTGAAAAGAACCTCATGTATAATATATTGAATGATACGATATTTTGATCGCATTTGTGACAATTATTTATTTATAGACGATCGTGAAAGACATATTGAAATTTGAAAAGGATTCGATTTAATATTTAAAGAAAAATCTTAAATTTGTTTCTTTTGATTTATGTAAAATAAATTGAGGTTTTTATTTTTAAAGAAATTAATAAACGTAATCAGCATTGTAAAGGTTTGTCTTTATTTTTAATTACTTTATTTTTTTAATCAAAGAGAAAGCCAAACAACGGAATGAACTTTCTAGTATGATTAGATATCTTATTTCAAACTTCTCAATGACAGTTAATAAAATATAAAACGATAGGCACAATCTTATGATTGTACGATACGTCTGGCAGACAAGGAAAGACGATTATTCGATTGTCAAAATTTCGATAGATCAAAGACTCTTAGGAGACTGTTTATCGAGCGGATGGAACGGGGACTTGTACGTTTTTCGTTTGATTAAAATGCCAAAGCTGATTAAATCGAAATAAATTAGATCGCAGCCATCCACTTCTGTTACATAGCTGCGTACAAGAGATCGACAAAAAGTATCCCTCGGAGGCAAGGAAGCGTTGTTCATTTTATCCCCGGTGATTAATGTATTGAGCATCGAATTTCTTTTAACTTGAAAGGCGAATTCCATTAGAGGGAAAAACGGGTCGGCCCATGAAATCTCTTATTCCTAACAATAGTGGATGTGTATGTATGTGGATAATATTAACGGCAACACGCGAACGGCTCTTGTCAACTGTTGTAACTAACAGTTTTCCATTCTTTCCCTGTTAACCTTCGCGATCAATTAATCGCCTCGTTCTGATACCCATCGATTTACTTAAATATATTGAATATATTTTTTCATAAAACATCATGTTTTAGTTATGCAAAAATACATTTTTTCCGTATCAATTTCGACGCATATTACTTGAAAGAAATGTCGATTTTAAACTCAGGGTACTAAAAAAATTGAATTCATTCAAATTATTTGAACTATTGAATTTTTTACGATGTATACAATAGAGTATATATATTTAATACGAAAGACAAGATTCTATCGAAGACACTGTGAAGATGTTCCTTGTAATCGATCTAGTGTGAGAGTTGCATAAGGAGCTTAGAGCTTCGTGCACTTGGTATGCATTACAAAGATCTATCGCTGTGAATGCGGACGTTTCGAACACGTACATTTCGATTTGAATAATAGAAAAAAAATCGTTTAGCTTTGTTAGATGTTAAAATCCTTTTCAACCAATGCTGTGTATTGAATATATCAAAATGTTGAACGTTTCGTCGTAGTCTTGTGATAATCATATTACGTAAACAATTAAGTTACGCAAACGCTATAATTATGATGAATTTTCCATATGAAGTCACTGAATAAATCTTTGAAATCAAAATATATGAGAGATATACATACATAGATTCAAAATTCGCAATCTCGTTGTTACAGTATAATAACAATATAATCGCATCGATTTATGTTTAACAGATACATATGTTCGCACTTCACTGAATACATCATATTACAAACAACATATAGTGTAGATTGTGAGTTTTGATTCAATATACCTTACATATCTATCCATTTGTATATTCGTTCGTCTCGTTAGAGCTTCCAGAAACGTTAAAGGGGAGAATATCTACTATGTCAATAGCGTTTTTGGCTTATTGACCGTTTTCCTGTGAATGCGCTCTTGACACTAACATCCCAAACCCGATTGATTTCGGCGTCAATATTTACGCGCTCGACTAATTCGTACCTTCGTATTTGATTCACCTTAGAAGGAGGTCGTAATTTGAGGAAATATTTTGTATTTCATGGCGTTTTAGGTATGCGAAGGTACCTATGCTAATTACACTTGATCCGTTCAATTATTTGATTTATTGATTCAGTTTAACAATTTTCACCGATTGAGTTCCCGGAAAATAAACCGCTTACTCCAATCAAGCGTGTTTGATACGATGCCATTATACATTGGAATTATATGTGAGCACACACAACTATTATTTTATTCAAGCAATCTACGCTTTGTTGCGGTTTTATTAAACTCCACATATCGTTTCTATTCAGATGAATTCATATGAATAAAAAGATTTATATTATTTTGAATTTTATATACTACACAATCAATTATACTCAAAACTTCTAAATCGAGCATAGACCAAAACGGACCCATTTTAGGTCCCATTTAAAATGCTGTTCGTTTCAAACCTCATTCGAAATGCTCGGCACAAACTGAAAAACAACAACCAACCACTCTCCTAAATCCACACCATATGCGAGCCATGGACATAGGAACAAGTTTAGACCATTGTCGAACTGTTTTGCCAGAGATCAAACGTTTCACCATGTCGAATCGAGCTAGGACATTGCAGGGTACGTTTGTTGAGGGTGTTGTGTATTCGATCCATAGTTCCGTGTGAACATCCAGCAAACAGTCGATGTGCATCTGCACTTTCGCGCACTAGCTTCATTTGAATTTCAAACGAGCGTAACTGTGCACCTTGAAGATTGTGAAGGCTTTATACAGTCAGAGGTGACAAATTTTATGTGTGTGTTTATTTGAGGGTCTTCTTTACGAGAAATTGTCAAGAGGTGATTGTGAAGTAGTGGAAATGTATACTTTGATGTTGATTTGTGTTATAAGTTTCAGTATATAATGATGGGATTGTATTGTTTTGAATGAATAGATTCTCATCGAAATCGAAATTGTTAAGTTCTAAAATTAAAACGGGTCATGGAACTATAGTAAAGTATTTTATCAAAGAAAATATTTGAATTTCCAACTGTACCGAATAAAATCAATTAATAATTAAGGTTAAATGAAACAACAAACGTAATCAAAAACATACACATCTAATCGAACTAAAAAATTTCAAATTCACATAGTTCACCAAAACAAACAGCGCGATTGAAAAACGAAGATTTTTTTACAAATTCGCCAACATAATAATTAGGATTCAGAGAAAATTGATTTCGAAACTGTACAAAGAAATGCGCGTTCGATTAGACACGTGAAAGGAACGCTTTCACTCATTAAACGAAGCCGTTAACGCGTTACAAATTTAATCAGATTGCGCTATATGTGTGTGCCATTGTGTGACATTATTTAATTAACGCTGAATTATTGCCGTTAACGCGTTACGTATTAATTTGCGATTTGGCGCGTTTGATTTATATGCGAGTTATGGCTCAAACGTTTGTCGTTCTGGAAATGCTGGAAAAGAAATCAAAATTTGCATTTAATTGTTGTTGTATAAATATTAAATTGATGACAAAAAAAATCATTCGTTCGTGTCTTGGACGTAGTGAAGGGTTCATTTGGATTTATTTTAAAAAGATAATGAGATTTTTTTTGAAAACTTAGGTATTTCAATTACTCATTGATATCTGATACATTAAGTAATAAGATATGGGATTAAAAGTATTTGAGGTTTTATGGGTCCAGAGGTGTTATGGGCTTATCTGCACTCACGGTGTGTATGGAAAAGGTGAGTTTTACGACCGTCGCATTATTATGCGGAGGAAGCGAGACCACTTAAATGTACGTGAAAACTATGAAAAGGTTGTTCGGCTTGGAATAAATAAAAATTTATAGCACTTTTAAAGACGCATAATCATGAAAATGGGAATTTTTTATGGAAGAAAAAAATTGGTTCAATTGAAATAAAAATGAGATGATTGTTTTGTAATTTTTTTGCGTCCAAACAATGTGCTTTAATTAAAATTGGATGTTCATGTGAATGACGTTTTTCAGTAATTACATTTTTTTTCGTAAGCATTAACAATTTTTGTAAAAATATTGGTTTTTATAGCACTAAAGAAGATAGCTTGTTGTGTATCAACGTTTATCTCGCCAATTTATCGATATCAAACACAAAAATTGGTTTTTCCAATAATCTCCCTAAAGAAAAAAAAATACGGTTTTTAGGATCACACGGGCTCAAGTATCCGTGCAAAAACATATCTTGAACTAATCAAACTCCTACGCGGAAGAGACAAGTGTTTTATTTGTTAAGGAAAATTTCATTTTCTGCCCGTTTCTAGTCAGGTGAATAAAGAGGGTAAGACAAATTGTGTTTTCAGTAAAATCAATTTTTCGGCAATAATCAGATTTCTTTATTCGCCCCCTGCCTTCCGCGCAAAAGACATTCGGATTCAATTTGTTTTTTTCCGCTCGCCCATAATTTCGACTCCTTTATTCAATTACTCTGAATTCAAATGAAAAACGAATGATTTTCCATTTGATTTTCCGGCCGGTGAATCTATAAAATATCCCGCCGCAGGTCGAGAGACGATTCCAGCATTTTTTCTTGTATACAATCTACCGCTGAAAACGACCAAGAACACTTTTCTATTTATATTCTGAATTTTACCCATTTTCGTTTCGAAAAGATCAAAGCGTGCTTAAGATTTTAGTATACAGAGTCTCAAAACAATTTTTTTTATAAAAATATTGATTGTAAAACGTATAAATTTGTTAAATATCATAAATTTTTGTATTTTATTTATTTTAATGAAAAGTATTACTGCTTATTTAACGTTTTGTTTATTATTTTCGAGTTTAGTTCAATTTGTATTAAAAAATAAATTAAGACAGTTGTAACTGAAAACACAATTTTTTCCCCAGATTTTTTCACAGGAAACGGTAAACAAGCAATTCAAAGCATTGTCCATTAAAAACTCAAGGATATTATGTTTGTACTTTGAATATATAATTGAACACTGTACAATGTTTGGAAATATCACATTTATACTTTGAATAGATTTCATATTTCTAACGGCGAAAACTTGTAACAGAAAATATTAAATGAACATAGTAGAACAAAGGACTCCAGTATAAAAAAAATCGAGAGGAAAACGCTTCAATTAAGTACTGCTCGAGGGTTGGGTTTTACCGAAAAAGTTAGGCACTTGAGCAGAAGGCAAACATTAATTATCATCCGTTGCTTTACTACGCAGAATGTTGAACGTCTTTAAAAGTAATTCAATTTGAGAAAATAGTTTCCTTTTGCATGACCCAATTAATTCGACAAATTTTCAAAACGTTTTGTACAGTGGTAACCCAAATCCCACCTCTTTCGAAGTTTTACTACTCAATATTTTAAATCAAGCTGAAAATTGACTGAAAGCCTTCAGACTTCATCGCCGCATTCGCAGTTGAGCCGACGTGATTGAGCGATTAAATAAAATAGTAATAATTTGCTTTCGTATTACGCAACGTTAAAGTACACAGTAAATTCGGCCAGCAGGTTTAGTAGTGCTTACATTTTATGACCGGAGTCTCCGCCCTTTGTTGTGATTTATCGGTCCGTAAATATTTTATTGAGGGAAATCCCTAAATACTGGGTCTTTTTATAAATTTTTATATTTAATAATTTATCAGCTCATCTGTCGGCGACTGTACCGGGAGATTAAAGGGAATGCAATAATTAAATTTATGGATCGTTCCAGAAATTAATGTTTGAAATTCGAAGAGATTATTTTAACTCGTATGTGTATACGGTACTTTTGTATACGGTTCATTTCATTACTTTAAAACTTGAATGATTATGCAATTTTCTTATGTGAAAGACCAAGAGAGGAATTTCAGGACAGTTTTCCGGGTTATTTATCCTCCGGTATCCGAAGATTGCTTAGAATTTGTCACCACACTCTGTATATAGTTACCATTGGAAAGATCGTGACTTCAGCACATGTATGAATTTATAATGCTTTATTTGAATTTTTTTATACAAAAATTTTGTTGTGAAATATTTTACAATAACTGATATGTATTATTCATAAAATATTACAAGAGATTTCAGTTTTGAAAATAGTGTTATATGTATCATATATCACTTTATATGGCCCAATTTAATTTTTTATATTTTTTCATAAACATGTCAGATTTTATTTTTTACACGTCTATCCCGCCTCTAGATAAATGCCAAAGCAAAAAAAATCTTTTAAAGAAAGAACTTTATATTATCATTTATCTTTGGAAAGCGGCTTTTCACCTAAGGCACCGTACGTTTACAGTTTTATCCTTTAAAGTTGATACATGTTTTTGCACTTTGTCAACAGATACTGATATCACGATGAAAAATTCGGCCGTAACAGGTTTCCAAGGGGATATTGTCGAGCACGCGGCCTTTCACCTATTGTTCTTTGGGGAACGAAAGAAATTCCAAATTCACTTTGAGAAGTTGCCTGGGTGTCATCGTTATTCATGGAACTTTGATCCTAACTTAATAGTTAAAGGTATTTTACTTAGTAAACATCCCGCGGAAGACGGGTGGAACTTTGAACGGATAAAATGAAAGGACCTCTTTTAACATCCGATTTCATTTTAAATTAAAATAAGCCTTTGTTCGTAAAATGTTCCAACACGAATTCGGCTCGGCCACATTTTTCATAGGCATTGATGAATAATTTATTATGATTTGATCTGAATAAAAAAAACCATGGTTGGTGGGATTTGAAATATATAGTGTGGATTTATCTAAAAATTATAATGTCAGTATATGAATTTATAAAATTTAAATTTCTTTGGAATCGTAAGGTAGTTTATTTCAATAATGAATAAAATCAATGGATGGTTGAAATTTATGAATTTGTTATAGGTGAAAGAACATATGTATTAGATCTATAAAACATCATTTACATGTTTCAATAATTAATGTTTGCAACCTTTGCAATAAATAGGGTTTTTATTTTTATTAAGAAGAAAAATAAAATGAAAAATACCATAATGATAATACTTTTAATATTATAATTACAAGACCAAATTTTTTCTTCAAATAAGAATCGCTCATCTTCAAAAACCTATAATATATTCAATTTATATAAGACCTCACCTCAATCAAAAAAGACCAAACAACTCAGATCACCAATCACTCAATCCAATTAAAAACCACGCTCACACACAAACCGATCCTCCCAAACCTTCGAAAACCACCGAACCCAAACGACAACACCTAGCAGATTTTTCCCATCTTCGGGTCAAATAACGCAGCGATCATGGAGGAGGAAATTGTGGCGCTCGCCGCGTCCAAAGTGGCCTTTGGGGAGCTTTCCCGCCGAAAGCTCGGGGACTTTTACCGTAATATCCGGGGAGCCCGCCCAGACGCCTACATAATTCAAAACGCGAATGCGCCTCTCCACCCCCGTGTGAGCCCCTCCTCACCCCTGTGGGGGTGAGGGGGTTGTCGCTCGTCTCGGCGGTGGACGTGATGGTGGTTGTTCGTGGTGGAAAATGGGCTTTGGATTGGTGCAAGTTTTCGGATTTCGGGAAGCGGCGGCGGTTGCGTTTGTCTTTTGGGGCCGTTTGTTTTTTTAAGGGTGTTTATTTGGTTGGGATTTTTTGGGGGTTCTGTGTAGTTGACAGGCGATACAATGATAAATGAAGATAGATTCGAAATGGTTTTTCGAATTATATATTTTTTAAGTATACTTTGAAATGAATTGATTATCGAACTTGTTGAGGAGTCTATAATATATAATTTTTTCTACATTTTAATTCTAACTATATACTGAATAAATAAATTTAATTTGTCTAAACGGTAGCTCTCGGGCCATATGTGGTATCCAGTGTTTGTAAAAGTGGTCTCCACATTTCATGTAGTTTTTTTGAGTCTGATTGAGCTCTTTTTTTCTCAATTTTATCGTATTTCAAGGAAAATTGGACATCTTTTTTCGATTTATTGAAGAATTGATTTTTTCAAACACATCTTAATCAAGATATATGTATTTATCGTTAAATTCAAAAAAATGTAAGCCGACGATGTCCGTGATTGATCGTGTTACGCTAAGATTGCGCCCGCGAGCTTGACATTTCGTATGTTCGATTATGTATTTTGATAAAATTATTAATGAGAGATAGTATTCTTTTCAAAAATGTTACGTCAAATCAATTCAAGAATCATAAAATAAGACAAAACGCTCGTAAAATAAATTATTCCAAACAACTCGAGTCAATATTTTGATTTTAACAAACACATACGTATACGATCATAAACAAACAGCATTTACCGCGAAATTTACCTTTTAAAATAGTTTTATAATAAAGATAAAAAACTTAATTAATAATCTAATACTTTTGAATTCATAACAATTGAAATTTGTATGTGGCCCTCAATATTTGTACATTTCGGTCGATGTGGCCCTTAAATGCCGAAATGTTGGACTAGCCTGAAACGAATCATACAAATTTTTAAATCGATTTTAAAAAATATAACCCATGTAATATAAAACATGAACAATTCAAACATACAAAGACACATTTCAATCACACCCGAACCCATCAAACATTCACAACCCTCACACCATTACAACTGCCTTCCATCCGCCATATTGCACCGAGACCTTCAGCTGCCGCGCAGAAGCACTTTGCGACCTTCCCATAAACCCGTCACCGGCACGACGTGAATCCACCACACTAAAAATGCACATCCACGAACCATCCGGCTTCAAATTAATAGCGACATCCACCGAAAACGGCAAGGCCATAGCCGAGGGTGGAACGGGGGGAATCCGTGACCCCCCCAGTGCCACTTATACGTGAGACTCGTGGCACGGTCCCGTGACGTGACGTTGCGTACCTAAGTGAACTTTTTCCCATTCTCTGGGCTGTACATTTTCGCTCTTTTTTTAAAGGTTGTATTATTGCTTTACCTCGAAGGAGCGTTCCTCGCATTTATCTTCCGCTAAAGGAGCTACATAAACACAACTGTGCGTCGCTGAGTTGGGGTGTGTGCGGGTGCTTTTTTTTTTTTAGGGAAAGCCGAAGTGTATGCGCCGTTTTGGGTATTTGTCTATTTTCGTTCGGCTGAGATGGATGTTTAGTGTGAAATTTGTAATTTCGTTTGATGGGTCGTTATTCAGTTTTATTTGAGTTGTTGATCGTTTTTGGTTATGCGATATTCGAAAGGAAATTTGAGAAGTGTTAAGTCTTCTCGGGTGTTATTTCGATCTTGAAAATTTTTATATTTTTATAAATCTTTTTGTATCGGGTTCGTTTTAAACTGACTTGGTTACATATTCATATTAACATACTTGATTCTAACAGTTGACTTTTACAGTTTTGACTGAAAATATTTGTTTAAGTATGATTATTATTCGATTAATACTTAAAATAAATTCAATTATTGGTTTATATTTTATATAATAAATTAATATATTATGAAAATTGAGATACATAGAGACACAAAAAAATTTATACTACTATTATAAATTGACAATTTTTTTTATTTTTAAACAAAAAACATATATTTTGTATTTTTAAATATTTATTTCAACTCATATTCTGTCGTAATATTAATCAGAATCAATAATTGATTCTGCAGCCGTCCGAAAAGTCAAAAATGTAGCTGAGTTTCTGTTCAATCTTCATTCTGGCCGGGCGTTTTTTCGAAACGCTACAGAATCGAACTTTCATCCTGCAATTATTCGGATTTTTTTTAAAGCAGAAGAAACGACAGTCGTTAGCCGTAACACAAAGGAAAAATAATAATGGATATTCCGCCATTGTCTAGCGGCATTGTCAATAGGAATTCGTCTTCTTGGTGAGCCGACGAAAGGAACCGGGGAGCTTTGAGGGGAAATAAGATGACAACAGGGAATGAAAGAAAATTGGCGACGACCGTATATATAGAGTATTTGCAGACACACACGAAATGAAACCTTCCGAGTTGCGAAAATACTAAATATACGAATCATTAGTGAGATTCTGAGTCGATATTGACCTGAGAGAACAATCAAGCGCGAGCGCCGCATGAAAGACAACATGAACGATTTTCTATTCGGAAAGAAAATTGAATGTCTTATCTAATCCGTTTCAAAGAAAAATGTATCGCAACTTAATATTTCATCTTATAATATAACTTTTTTTTGTTTCCGAATGATTTATGTGTATTTTTATTGATTTTGATGCTCAATACTTTTTAGTTTTTATATGTGAAAATATCTAATCACGAATTGATTGCTTAAATTATTTTTATAAAAAGACGTTCAAATAAAAAAAAAACAGGACCTAATTTCTTTTAAGTGGGTCATCGGAAAGTTACGTCAAGTGCTAAATCGACAAAGACATTTCTTAATGATTTGCATTCCGAGGATATAATGTGGTTACCGTTCTAAATGGTAACGAGCACCATTTTTTATCGAACCCGGTCCGTATTTGCTCATTTTGCAGCGGGACAATTTCCTTGCAAGTCACGTTGTAATCTACTCGCCGCCCATATACAACCCATATAATATCGCGCGATAGCATTGAATTGCTGAACGTTATTATGGGGACCAGATGAGGAGGTTTTTTGTGCGGACCGAAGACATCGGGAGGTCCTACATGCGCCTGAGGAAAAAGGCTGTGTGCTGGAAAAAATGTCCTCATCGCCATTTCGGACGCGACGCGAACTTTGGAGGCATTAAGAACGGATACCCGGTGTGCTTCTTATTTTCGTATATTTTTTTATGCGTCTTCCGAGGGGTGTAGAATCAAAATTAGCAATAGGTAGTTCGTGGTTGAAAATAGGATTTTTGTAAGCTGAAAAATTTGATATTTTTTGTTTTTCCTACGTTTATTTACGTGAAAAAAAAAACATGTTTTATATATGTGATGCATGTAGGTTATTTTTTGAATCGATCCTTTTTTATTAAAAAAAAATAATGGTACGTATGTTTTGGAAGAATCGAAATATTTTCATTCTCTTTTCGCATGTTTCATATAATTTGAATAAATATAATATATATAAACATTGACAAAATATAAATTTTGATACAAATTTGACTGTATTTTTTTGCAAAAATTAGACAATTTACCAACGATAAAATAAATAACCTTGATAAAAGTTTACCTCGATATTCCACACCTTTGTTCAAATGGAAATGACGACCTTTGATCCTGCATCCCTCATTTATTCTTGTTCTACTTCGACTTCTAAACATTGAAGCGGAGGATGAGCTCTCGGCGGCGACACGTTCGAAATAAAAATGCAAAGTGTCCTAAAGTTTCGACTTTATTCCTCATGTAGCGGCATGTTTTTAAAGCGGCCAATTGCGTATTCGTTTCGAAAGAGTGTTGAGCGGCACATTTTCGCGAATGTATTTTTTTCGGCTTGTTTATTTAGGATCTCAATAAGTATTTGATTGCTCGACGAGAATGCTATGAATTTTTCAAATTTCGATTCGATACCAATATTCAGAAATTAATTAAACGCTCATATTACATTTCGTAATGGAATACGTGCAAAATAATTTTGTGGTGAACAAAAAATAACAAACCAATTAAGGGTTTATTTCCATATTCGGCTTACATCATGACCATAAGTCAAGGACGATATAAGTGCGAATTATATAAATATTACATTATATTATATATGTATATGTATAAATTCGTGGGTTCTCACCAGGGCTCTCAATCAAATATTCGAATTATTCGCCCGTTTTATAACTATTCATAATTCGAATTAATGATAAATTATTCGAATAATATTTTTGTACATTTTTTTATAAGAATAGTGATTTTTTTTCAAAAAATCTGTGTGATGTTATTTTGAAATATTGTAGTTTTCGCATCTATTTAATTTTTCTTATGATAAAAAGTTTATTTTTTTGCTTTGATCAAAACTCCAATTTGTTTAAAAAACAATTAAATAAAACAGTATAGTGAAAATAGAAATGATGTGCGTAATAATATAATATTACTATTACTATTTTTATTGATTAAAATTAAAAAAAGACGAATAATTCGAATATTCGAATAACTCTTCATTTGAAATTCACTATTCGAATACATAGTTGAATTCTACGAATATTCGGGAGCCCAAGTTTTCACACATACATGACTCACGAGTTACGTTCAAAATGGTATCTCAACCTGTGCGAGACTCTAAAGTAAGCTTTAGCATATAATAATCTGTATTACACATCCCCTATATATAATAGCGGATTTCTGTTTGTCTGTGTTTTAGAATGACGTTCACGACTTTGGTCGCACTCGCGACTATGATCTTTATGCGTATATAGTTAACGTCTATAATATGATGCTTATTACCTACTAACTATTGGCTTTGCCTATATGTACAAAGAAATGAAGTATTTTGGTTTTATTAATTAAATATTAAATATTCAAATCGGGTACATAATCACAGCCGATGTTATTAACATCGGGCCTATTTACTAATCTAATAAAACTATGAACTCTTATTCAGCATAGTGAAAAATTTATCTATAATGAAAAAATCGAAATATTCAACGACCCCGAACTTTAATATCTAAACTATGCAAAATTCAAACGACCCCCCTCCCCTCCCCCACACTACCACCGAGAAAACGGCCATTTTCCGACTCGGCCGACAACTCTCCGTGGGAACGGGTTGCGCGGGAACCGTTGCGGTCACGTATCACTTTGAACCGATGGCTTTCCGCGGGAAAATGGCCATCGGCCGGGCGGAGGTCCCACCTGGCCCACCGTGGCCCGGCCGCTCCATAACCGAGACGACTACACGTGCACGGCGCCGTTGTAATCGGGCACGTGTACCTGTGTGTGCACGTGGCCGTAATGGCCGCGTAATTGGACGCCGATGGCTTTGTCCTACATGCGATTTTTCACCATAAATGCCGGGCGCCGTTGTCACGTATTCGCCGCGGGAGGAGCTCACGTACTTTTTTGAATGCCCTTCGACCCCGGAGCCGATTTTGGATTCGATTAATTAAAATGGTTGCTAATTCGTAATCGTATTGTCCTTGTGTGTAAAAGGTGTCCATTGAGAAAATACGTGTGTTGTACAAATGAATTACGAGAGTGGCTTGTGTCAGTAATATATTTTGATTGTTATTTATTTTTATTTAACGTGTCTCAATTCTCCGATATCTATCTATATATAAATAAAAATGAATGTTTGTGTGTGTTAGTTATGCATGCCTTTTTAACTTATTTGATCACAATAAAATTTTATAAATATATTTTTTATATATTTGCAAAAAGTTTTGTATTATTAAAACTATTTTATAACTCGATATGACGCTATTTTAAGATGAAAAGCAACGCTGGGTACAATCCACTAATACAGTATAAATGGACGTGAATACGTTTATCGGTTTTGAATAAATAATTTTTCAATATCCATCTAGAAAAATATTCAAATTAAATTGAAAAATTGTATATCGTATGATGAATTGTTATACGAACAATATTTTATTAAAGCCGTGTAATTGTTAAAATAATATTGCAGTGAAAATAGATAGTATTTGAAATTGAATATAGAGTATTGCTAGTTAGAATCGCAAGGTCGTACTTAGTGGGGCAATATTGTACTTGAAGTTAAGCGATCGGGCAACTTGTGACCGTCTGTGGAATCGGTCGGAGAAATAAGATAAATTGGAGAAAATGGGGAGACAATTATACGCGTTGTTGGAGAAATCAGGGGTTAAGTATGGAAGTTGCAGTTGAATTTCTGCAATAATATGGAAATTGGTATTGGAAATATACCCGCGTATATTGTGTCTATACTTTGGCTATTGATGAAAATTCTTGCCGAATACATTAACAAGTATTATATTACTATATTACTAGGTAAGTTAAATGAAAAAAAAACATTTGAAACAAAATTAGGTTTTGAATAAAAATCGAAAATAATTTATGCAAAGAGATACTTCAAGTACAAAAAATATTCTCCGAAAACTGTAAATAATTAAATCTAGCAAACTATGATTTCTAGTTTCAATATTGTAAAGTTAAAGTCAACATAATAACGAATAGGAACATTTAAATAATTCAGCTCGAATCACTACGTAAAATAAACACGGCTTTCTTGAATAAAATATACGACCGCTTTCATCGATTCCGAATGCAAACTGAATTTGATTAGTTCCACATGTTTATTTATAACGTGGACAACAAATAAAACGGTTTAATTTTGCAAACCATATTTTTTTTTATTTTTTATTAAGCAATATATATTAAAATTGAGAATAAAAATTTGTCGTAGGCATAAAGAGTTTTTTAATTTCAAAAATAATTATAATGTCTATTTACTGAAAAAAAAAATGAAAACAAGTCTCAAAGGTTGTTTAGTTGATTATATTTTTTATTTATCTGAAAATGTACATACATACATATACTGTTATTTCAAAGGTTTCTCTGGGGCACGAGTAATTGGCAGAGGACGAGGTTTTTTGTAGTCTGTCGATAGTGCAAACATTTAGCCGTCGGTGGAATTTGATTTACATCATTATCTGTGTTGATTGCGAACCTCGAATTCATATTGGATTTCGAAAATGAACTAACTGGGATACTACTTTTATATCTATTATCCGATAGGCCCAATTGACTATTAAACGAGCTCGCTTAACGGCCATCCGATTACGATTTATCGCCACGTACGGATATTACACATGCTGGCTGCACAATTTCCTAAATGGATATATTATTAGGCACATTATGTTTTGATGCCATTCTATGTATAAGACTGCGTTTTAGAGACTGTATAAGGTCTACTGGGGTGGACAGTTTCCACAGTTATGAATTTAATGTACTAATGACGAATGATCAAGTTGGGAAATGAAATTAGTTTTCAACCTTGTCGGTATGTTCAAATGAAACTTTAATTTGAAATTGAACTTGTGTCAAAGCTCAGTGATATATGTATCACGATAGGTATGATGGAAACAGACCATGTTGAGAATCAAATGATGAGTAATGGTAATTTTATTGATGTCGAAATATAATGACTTTTCGTTTATTTGAAGAGGGTTTGAACGATTTATGTTAAAAAACAAAATTTAACGGGTTAGTCGTGTTATTTAATTGATTTTTTCGGTGGTGTTTATTACAAGAAATTTAAATTGAAATTCGTAAACATTTCAATTCAATCCATAAAAGATAAATATGATATAAACTACGAGGATAATCTGTCGCATCGACGATTGCATAATGGCAAAGTTGCGTGGATTGAAAGCGACAAACAGAAGGCAAACTTTCGCGGGCTAATACCGACATCTAAAAAGGAAGGCTTTGTTCCATTATTTTTTCAGACGCCATGAAATTTAATCTTTTCGTAACGGACAGAGTTTCTCTATATGTGGTCCCTGGATGTCTCATTAGTTGTTAATTGGTTATTTTTCAACAACTTCTCTAAATCGATTATTTCAACACGTACAAAATTAAAGAACATATTAATAAAAATTTATGAAAATTTAAGAGAATCAAATAAGAAATAATTGAGAAGCACTGTAGTCGACTTTTCACGGCATCTTGATTCAACCACCATCCACCAGACCCACATCTCGCCTGCTTATTACGTTAATTAGATTTTAAAAACGATCTTCGTAACCAAAGTTTCGTCCAGTTTTCCCTTCTTGTTTTCAGCCTCAAATCTAAAGCTTTTGTGTTAAATTTTCTGAAATCGGTGTGCCGAGTATAAGCACAAAAAATAATTGCGTAATGAATAATGGCGTTACATGTTTGTTTCGTTCCCCGCAGGCCTCCTTTTCAAGCGATACGTACATGTATACAATTTTACAGAAACACGATACAATTTTTATGGATTTACGAGAGATGAACGGGATTTTTACGGTTGTTCATATAAGCAAATACAAAAGTTTGAGTAAATTGCCGTGTTTTGTTTTCAACGTGCTTTTATATTTGTAAACAAAACAGGCAAATGTATCTGGTGAATCATTTCATTTAAAAGTATTAATTGTGGTATCCATTCGAAAAACATTGGGTTTTTTCAAAATACGGGAATTTAATTAAAAAAATATGCAATGGTTTTTCAGTGATTTAAAATAATTCAAATCGTATATTAAGGCACGATGTTTTTAATACAATGCGAGTTCGCAGACAGAGATCTTATTTAGAATCTGTGCGGAAAGGTTTAACTAGGTTTAAACTTATCTCATTTACGAGCAGCTATCTTTTAATTAGCAAATGTCCTCTTGAAAAATAGTAAAGCATAAAATGCACAACGTCACTATAGTAAAAAATACGTATTGAAATATTTTAAAACTTTGATATTTCATAGCGAAACATAAAAACTTCACAATAACAATCTCAAAGTGCAATTACGTCCGGCGAAATAGTACAACTTCAAATTCAAATTCAATATTCGAAACAAATCTACAACGACTGCAAAAATATTCTGAACATAAAAAATACATGCAAAACGACGAAAGTTCAGACGAAAATTGTGGTACCGGCGAAGAGCAGACAGGATCGAGAGACTGGTAATTAGGAAAGTTCTCTCTGTATGAATGTTAGCCCGATACGTCTCGACAGTGGCAACTTTGTACCGCGCCCCGGGTTTAATTTTAACAATTTGTATGTTGTCTCGTTTGGAGGTGAGTGGGCGGCGAAGGGCGGCCCCTTGGCCCTGCAGATATTCCGTCATCAAGATAAATGAAACGAGAGGGCTGAGGGAAATAAATGGGATGCGTGCCCGGAATCCGGGAAGACGAGACCGTTCTGTGCGAGACCCGGTCCAATTCAATAACATATTAGTTTCGTTATTTGTTCGTACGAGAAAACAATGGATCCTGAACAACGAATGGGAGGAAGAGCTCTTTCTCGGGTAAGGTTAGGTGGGCTGTTAGCTCAGAGCCATTGTTAACTGAGTAGGAGACGTAACGAGCCCACTTACAATACGTCAAATTACTGTTTGTGATTTAATATAATACGTTTTTAATTTCTGGTTTGTGTTTGTATGGATGATTTAAATTGGAATGTTTATGAAACTCGGTGCCATTTATTAATATACGTTCGTGTGTGAGAAGAACTTGATTTCACAACGAAGAGTCGTTGGCTTTGAGTACGCGATATGCTTGTGATATTATCATGAAAATAACCAATACAATAGAACTTGTGAGGGACTACATTCATAGTCATTTGAAAACTTGTTTTGGAAAATTATAGAGATTAAACAACGCATTGGTATCTAATTAATACGCTTCAATTGTATATGATTGCTTGAATTTGAAAATGTCTTTTAAATTGTATCAAAATACTTATGACTATAATGACAACAGTTTTATTTTAATATATGTAGATATGTATGAGTTCAGTTCGGGCCGTCAATGCGAGCGCACGGTTCACGCTAAACTTTTTAACATTTTGGATTTTTTTAATCGTTGTTCACTTCATTTACCTCCAACTTTATAGTAGTGCTTATGTATAATAGTTGTTTGAATTTGGTCCAAAATTTCATTCTAATTAGTGAATTAATCGAAAATAGCGTTTTATATTTAAAAACAGAAAAACTTTTTTACTAGTAATTTAATTATTATAATACTTTTTATCTGCATAATCGGGAATCCACAATCGATTTGAGTTTAATTTTTGCGCAAAATATTTTTTGTTACAAGAGTTGCCACTCAATGGTCAAATATTCAATAATTTAAAAAAATAATAAATATTTGAAATACTTTTCCATAGTTTAGCCATCTATTGTATTTTAGACGATATTAACTATACATTATTTATTTATATAAATCAAACGCATGTTTCGAATGAATAAGATGTCCCTTTATAGACAATATATCAAAACATAAAAACATACATAGTAAAAACGTGATTCTGATATATTTTACAATAAAATAATATAAAAAAAACAGATGCCAATAACTTAAATATTTAATAATGACAAGATGATGATGATACATGTATGTATATTTGTATACATTTGACACCATTTTGAAAATTTACGTCTTTTTTTGACGACTGAAAGATGATGGCAGTTTTTGCTCGAGTTCTAAAAATTTTTTACATACGAAAAAGTAGCAGAAAAATTGAAGCGCATTGCGTTCCATTTCCGAGATGAGTCGAATACTTTACGAAAAGCTTCATATTTTTATTTTGATTGAAAGCAACGTTCTTTATATACAAAACTACGTATAAAATTAAATGAAAAGTATCTGTAACACCGGAACCATTGAAATATAAAATTGCATGAGTATTTCGTACAACAAAAACGAAAAATCTATTCACGAATCACATTGATAAACTTGATATATCATATACTATCAGATAATATAGCTAGATTATATAACGTATATATAATAGTATACGTATAAATTTCACCGAAGACCATTGTCAGTTTAAACGACGAAGTGAACCGCGACCGCCCGACGCCGATTCCACACAATGGCGGCGACATTCTTGAAACTTTTCGAAAAAGAGCCCGAAAATCTCCTCTTTCTCCCCTTTCGCCATGAACATGAGGGTGGGCCAAAAGGCCATATGTTTTATGGGGTGTCGAAACCTGTCCGGAATAAATTTCGCATTTGAACATCGACTTTCGTCGTACAAGTATACATAGGGAAAAAACTTACCGAGTGAAAAAGCGTGTATCGAGATCTCGCGATTTTCGCAAGTCAAAGTTAATGACTTTTTGAACGATCCGCTAACCGAAACCATATTCAGGAACACTTTTCTACTCGTAAACATTCATTTTATTGCGCGAATATAAAATAATGTCCGCACGTACCAGTTTTTCGATGTTTGAAGTGTTCAATATTTCGGATGATGAAATTATGTTTCACCCAATTTTTTATATCAATCGTACAACTTATATTAATGTTTTATTCAATGATAAAAATAGCATCGATATCGTGCTCATGATTGAATGTTAATATTTATATTAGTATTGTATATTTTGTGTAATCGAATGTTATATAATATTATAATTATCAACCAGTGTATTGGTTTAATATATTTTTATCGCTCACTTACATGAATATATATATATAAAAATATATATTACAAATTAATGATTGCGGTGTTGTGACTCGTTTATTTGAAATAAATTGGACAATAATCCTTGACGACACATGGCTCTGACATTCACAGCGACTGTATTAACTTTATCGCATTTTCACATATTCACGTTGAAGTACGATGAAAATATAAATTTAATTTTCATATACAGTTTTTCTCATCCCAAGTATAAATTTAACGTATTCAACTTGTATAACACATCTATAATTAATTGCATATATTCTTTACAGTTTTACTTGGAAAGCATATTTTATCGGAAAGAATGAATATATAAATTTTATTATAAATGTAAAATGACGAGATTATTTTCTTTATTTCATTGATATAAGTTTTCACGTTAAACAGACACCATATGCATGTATTCATACATTTTGAAAGAGAAAGGTACATGAGAGAATAAATAATCTCATTAATTATTTTCATGTAGACATAATATAAAAGAGTTGCGAACGTGATAAAATAACATTCTTTTTGAAAAGTGAATACTATACAGATGAATTTCCATATAGAATGAAGCAGTAAAAAGCAATTGAAATAAGTAAGTTTATGTAATTTCAGTTTAACAATTTGGGAATATTTTTTTCAATGTATTGTATTTAAGAAAATGGACGTAGAAAAAAATAAAGTTGTGGAAACAATTGATACAAAATCATCCGAAGTAAAATTTGAAGGTGGATTTCGTTCAATTAATTTTTTCCTTCAGTTTAGTGGTTTTTATGATGTTTTCATGGAAAAATCAGAAAGAAGCAAAAAATTTCAAATATTTCAAAGGTACAATATCGATTTAATCAGAACACATTTAATTTTTTTTTGAATAGATATTTTATGTAAAAATTTTCATGTTTCAGATTTTTGTATACAGTTGGGTATATACAAATGATCCCCCTTGTAATTGGAGAATTTATTAATTATTATTTTTTACTGACGGATGGTAAACTTTTGGAATTCGCTGAATTGACGCCTTGTACCTCAGTCTGCCTACTGGGGATGATAAAATCTTCAATTGTATTATTAAAAAGAGAAAAAATATGCAAACTTTACGTCGACTTAAAGAATATTTGGCCTGAACAAGATAATGAAAATCTCAAAAAAATTGTCAACAATAATATTCCTATTACGATAAAATTCATCACATTATATATGGCACAAATGAATATATTATCCTTGTATTGGTGTGTAATTCCAGTATTCACAATAATGTATAATTTATATTTAAATCACATTGCTGATATTGACACGAGGTGGAATAATAATGTTCATTTTCCTTTCAACATATGGTATCCATTTGAAACGATGGAAAATTGGTTTGTATTTTTACCGACGTTCATATCACAAATTTATGCTGGTTAGTAAAATGATCAATATTATATTTTGTTCTTAAGATGAAAATAGATTTTGTGTAAATATAATTTTTATAGGTACGTATGTCTGCAGTTTAATGGCACCTATAGATTGTATGTTCTGTCTTTTGGTCGCCCAAATTTGTATGCATTTTCAAATTTTGCAAAAAGAGTTAAGGGCCCTTAAAACAACTGAACAAGATATAAACATAAATATCAAACGTGTGATTTCGAAACATCACCTAATTTTGAGGTAAAAATGGCAATTTAAAAAAAAAAAAATTTTATTACAATATAATTTGATGTATTTTTCCAGATTAATACAAGACGTACAAGATATTTACTCGTTACAATTATTTTTTAATTTACTTTTTAGTCTGATAATATTATGCATGCAACTATTTTGTTTTACTGTAAGTATTTCTACTACAATTTTGGATCGACATAAAAAACAGATAAAAAACAATAAAAATTTTAGATAGCACCACTGGAAAAAGCTCCTAAGTATGGATTTTTCGTCTCAACAGCACTCATTCAAATATCTCTCATATGTGTTTACGGCAATAAACTCGTGGAAGAAGTGAGCTCAAACTGCACAATTTCTCATTTCACGCAAGAAAAACTAATTTGACGCCCGTATCTCGTATTTATTACAGGGTGAAGCGATGAAATTGGCAGCTTACGAATCAGAATGGTGGGACGGCAATGTCTCTCATAAAAGTGCAGTAATGTTGGTGCAAATTCGCTCTTTCTCTCCAACCGCAATTTCCGCATTGGGTTGCATAGACGTCAATATAAATACGCTCGCATCGGTAATTTCGATAAAATTGCACTTATTGAAATGCTAATATTTGCGATATTCGAAGGACGTGAGAAGTTTCGCTCATCGGACTCTCAGTTCCATAAAATTAATATTCGATATCCGTTTTTCGATATTTATTTGTTGAATGGTTTTGATTTCAGATTCTGAACTCTTCGTGGTCGTATTTCACGATCTTGCGTAATGTGTATCAACCGGAAACCAACGAATAAATTGCGTAAGGGGAGATGTGTAATTGGATAAGTCGTTAGAAAATCAGATTCGTTTGAATTAATGTTTATGGTGATGTGCTTAAAATATCTAAATGTATTAATTTTTATGTGGTATTTTCATGAAATTTTGATATTTTTGTCGGGTAAAAAAATAATGAAAATAAAGTGAATTATTTTTAGCGCTTTAAAAACAGAAACGCAATTTTATTTAATGTTATTGTTTTGGAAACCCACTCACCTGTTTCATTTTTATGGAAAAGTTTAAATATACAACATTAAACGTATCATACATCCTCTAATCAAAGTTTATCACATGTGACGTTCATTACTTTTGATCTAATAGAAAATGTAATTTTTCTATTTTTACGAGTCAAAAGTTTTTTTTCATACGTCGTACATATGAAAAATCTTTATTCATGGCTCGCTTGAATTTTTTACACACGCCAAAATCCTTATTTAATGTTTTTATGAACGGTTCGCTTCCTCCGGCTTCGGCTTTTTGTTCGATAGTTTATTGCAAAAATGGGTTCAGTCGAGGATGAAAAAGTGAAAAAAAATGCTATGGGAGGGAGAAAATATTGTTTGAGTTGTCCGCTTCTCACAAAAGACCCACTACATAGAGACCTCTGGTAAAATAGCAACTTTTGCAGCAGCAGAACTACCGCCGACGTGGATATTGAATTCTCGATAGAAAACCAATGCACTCCACTTCAATAATAGCAGATAAAGAATGGGAGATGGATTTTCCACGACCTGTTACTTATAATACTCGCATCAGGCCTAAGATGGAGTGAACGTATTCTTTCTGTAGTGTTCATAATATGATGCAGCATGTTGCCAGTTCATTTATAGTTCTGAGGTTCGAAACAATATGTTATAACATAAATTATGCTATATTTTCTTCTGTTAATTTTTATATCGAAAATATATAATGTTGTTTGTTTTTCTATTGAGTCCACTTGAAGTGTATTCAAAATAGACGTATATATTTCAATTAAGGAAAATTGGTTTGTATAATATATTTGCTGAATCTTTATGTCCTTAAGTAATATGTAGATAGAATATATAATTTATAATATATGAATATTTTTGCCAAAAAAAAACTATGTAAGCTATCTATACTAATTGTGTCGTAAATTTTGTCGAACATGAATTTTTATCGACAAAGAAAATTGTGCCCACAATATCGCTGATAGTTGAAATCGTTCTCTTCGTAGGGGAAAGGTTGAAGATTACTGGTTCGGTAGTTTTGTAAAAATGTTCAATTCGACATGGTCGTTTTATTAATATACGACCTAAATAGGCGGACGAACAATGCACGACAGACACGGGGAATATCGTCGAATAAAATATGCTTGCGGCGCAATAAATTTTGCATCTCCGATGAATGAATTTATAAGCGAGCTTTAATAAACCTCTTGTGAGACATGCTCGTCGTATCCGTAATAGTCCTTTTTTAAAAATATTTTCAAAGAACGGCACACGAAAAATTCAATATCACCAACACAAAACGAATATTAAATTTTCATTAAAATCTTAAATCTCAATTCACCTGTTTAGCCTTCACCAATTCAAAACACATATATATTTAAAGCACGAATTCAAACCCATTCAAACAGCATACGAAATCGAGTACAAAGTTGGAAACCGCGCAATGAGCAGTGCAACGCAAGTCATCTGAAAACGCATCTGAACTCAAACTCAAAACTGCCGTAACATTCCGGACAATAATACACGGGGCATTCGAAAAGATGGCTTCCCAGAGGCATCCGATCGGAATGCGGCAAAGGCTCCCACCCTCGAGCACGTGAGGGAATCCTGCAGACTGGAATGTGGTAGGAGGACGAAGACGAGGTGGCCGACTCAAAGGTCCTGGCTCCCGGTCTGTGTTCCCCGCTTCCTGGGGGAGTTATATGAAATTTATCCTCCCCTGGGCCGTTACGGCGAATTCAGTTTATTGGATCACCGTCGGCGTTCAGAGCTCGGACCGCCGATAAAAACAACAAACAACTCCTGAACAGGAAGTCCTCCAAGTCGTCGATGGTTATTGTATGTATGGGGGAAACGTGTAAAAATGTTGTGTCATCGATAGTTCGGCGGAAAATTTTAGTGAAGTGAATCAATTGAAAAAAAAATACGTTTGATTCACTTATGTTGATGATGTATATGTATTTTTTCATTATAAAGAATTTGAATATATGAGAAGTTGAATGTTATCTCTAATACGATTTCAAATGTGACAAATGTATAGTTATGCTCAGTATATTTTGAGTGAAGGGTGTTTGAATTTCGAATGATTCTATTTCGATGCTATTGAATAGTCACGAAGTCTATATTGTAGTTGCACCAATTGTGTGTAATATTGGAAATTCTTGATCAAGGAATTTTCGTTTGATGTCACTTGTCCTTTTGGTGCAATATTGGCGATTTGTCTTTATGTTTGATCAATCTCAATTATTTTGATCGACAGACTTGACTTATTTGATTTCAATTATTCTTGCAAAGTAAATGTCAAAAGTTTTATAAAACTTTCAATAATTAATTTCAATATTCTTGATTTCATTAAATTCTTTGTTATAACTTTGACGATCTTTTCTACTGTAAAATTAATAAAATAATATTTATTTAGGAACAATTCGCAAACGAAATTTTTCACAACGAAGTTTTACACTCAACTTTCATATCCAAATCTCTCTCAAGCAAATGAATGTAATGTCCGACTTAAACAAAATGCAATTATCTGCGGCAATTTTCTCAAAAAGCAAAAATTATTATAAATATAATCCAATATTCAAAATATTCAGCACGCGCCAGAGCTTTTCCTCGATTCGAAAACTATTTTTTCGTCAGGATTTTTACACAAAATGAAATTCCATCACCATACGGTGAATCCGAATCGAACTTTAGATATTTCCTTAGGGACGAAGGGTCAAGCTTTCAATTTATTGTGTAGTGACCTTATTGAACTCGTACGTATTTTTTTTTATCGAAAACACCCAAACAGTACTCTGCTTATATTATATAAATCGTGCAAAATCGAGGCGTCCGCTCAAGACGTTTAGTTCAGCTGAAAAATAAGACGGTCGGTATTTTTCCAGCACTCGGCCTACTTAGAACCATTATATGTGGATTTGTGTTTGCGGTACCGAGAAATCGCACTATCGAGGAGCGGGTTGCTTTGGGCGGAACGTGTAGGGGGTGGAGCAGTTTAAAGCGTGTTTTATTGCTGCAATAAATTTGCGAGGGCGCAAGGAAATGAAAACAAATAGAAAACGAGATAGGCGAATCCACCGCAGTAGTTTGTGGATTACAACTATGCGAGCCAAATGAGCGCGAAGCACACAGTGCTTCGATGGCAATTATGACGGATCGATGTCTGCCTGATATTGGATTTAGTTTGGAATTGTCATGATATTACACCAAACTTTGGATTTGTTTGCTAATTTTGGAATTCTGTGTCGGGTAGGGTGTGGCGTTTCTAGTTCTGTTCGCTATTAATGTTTCGACGTTGTGGTGTGTCTATATGGTAATTGTTATGTGATGGAAAAGATGAAGTTAATAATAGACTTTATTATGGTAATATGAAGAAATATAATATAAAATGCGTTATTTAATTTTTGATTTTAATTCAAGTTTATATAAATAGATGGCATTGTAGAAAAAGGGTTTTTCTTTAGCCGATTTTCAAAAAATAATTTTGTATGAAATAAATCAAAAATATTCAGTCATTCAAAACGACCTTTAAATTATTTGAATAATATAAATATAAACACATCACAAGCGTGATTAATGATTACATTTACGAGATCAAAAGCAGCTGACCATATTGTCTAATCAATTCTGAGTATTTTGACACGACGTAACCCAGACCAAAACCGACAATATCAATTGTCGACACAGACCAGTACAAGAGATGGCGTCGAAACCACAACCGTCTATTCTCAGTGACAACCCCAATACGAAAATGCACAAATATAAATGATTCATACATCATACGTATGTCTTTATATTTATTAGACGTCTCCTGTGTATGTAGTGGCAGATTACGTTTGCGTACTGTAATCCCAGGTGAGTCAAATAAACCGCTACGTGATGTGCTGGAAGATGAAGCGATTTAATCCACTATCATCTGGAAGCAGCTAGAGTCGCTTGTTTGCCTAGCGAAAGGTTTAGATCAAACAAAACAACTTTATCTTGGCGTTCCCTTCATAATGAAAGCAAATATTTATTTCGTATTTTGCCGCAAGGAAATTTTATGACTTTCGTACGGCGGTAAAGTACGACGAAAACGTACTACGGGTAAAGTTTACGGGTGATCAACTGCTGCCTCGATTTGTGTCGTTTTCGTTTTACACGACTTCGCTTTTATGCCGTTAAATGTCTTGTGATATTGCGGGGTCGCAGTGTGTGTTGTCATTTGTGATTTTTCATCGAAAATTTATATGATGAGTCAAGCTCAACGGTAAAAGTTCAAAAGAAAACGTTCCCTTATTATGCAAAATAAAATTATTTGATGATGAAATGACATTCCGGGTAAGCGAAACCGTATTTTTTAATTATGTACAAACATACGTATTTTCATAACCTTCTATTAGGGAAACGATACACATTTATCGAACAATGTATAACATATCATATATCATTTGTGTTTATTTTATACCAAACAATCTAAAATATTTACACGTGCCAAACGTTGCGCGTCGAAATTAAAACAACAGAGCCGATATGTTCAACCCTTATCTGGCCCTCGCAAATTTTGAAGTAACGAACCGTTCACATATTAATCGCCATGATAAATAAACGATCGTATCGTTAAGCTTTTTTTTTTCAAACGGTGAAGTTAATTGACACGTTATCAGTAAATATGATAAATTGAATCTTCCTCGAAAATAAAAGAAAGTTATCTTATTATTAGGCATGTTGATTTTTTTTAATCGTTCAATGAATTTGGGCATAGTTTATAACTGGATGAAATCTATATCTATATACATATATACCAATATATTGAGATCATTAAAAAAGGTATGGTCAAAGTTTGATTTTCTTCGTAAAATGTCCAATCTGCTATTGATTTCAAAATATTTTCCTGAAGTGAACGTCAGAAAATTTATATTTATTATGAAAGTGATAATATAATATAATGAATATTTAGTTCATATTGTATATAATTTTAAATAAGCTGCATTATTTTCAAAAAGATTTCTTATAATATATTATTTTATCGAAAATATTGGTTATTTATTCTTAATAAATTGACAAATATGACTTTTCTCAACTACGATATTTTTCTATCGGCTTTCTCATAAAAAATGATGTAGTTATTAAGAAGAGGAAAGATAAATAAAGTTCTCATATTACTAGTTATTAAAGATATTTAGATATCAATTGGAAAAATAAAAACTTCGCAAGTACGCAAGTATTATGTGATATATTTTTTTTCATTTAGAATAACAAATCTGGAAAAACTTCAGAACGAAAATAAAACACTTTTGTTTCATCCACGATTTAAATCGACATAAATCGAGGATCAAAACACATTGTCCGCTCAAACTCAAAATGGGTAAACAGAACGAATCGAAACGTACTATTATTGACATTTGGCAATGCGAAATAACCGAGGCTTGACTGAAAAAATAAAACGTTTTATCGGTGAATTGCGATCACTTTGGCCACCATGGGACCGGATTGTGGCGCTCTCCAAATACTGCTTCAATCATTAGTCGAAGCGAATTTAAACGCTCTAGTTTTTCCATACAATTACTGCGTGATGCTACACTAAAACACTAAAATGGCGTTAATTTGTTTGGTTTTCGTGTCCGGATCGCTTAGTGGTCTGTATAATTACTAAACCGATGTAAATATTAACTGGCTTTCGATCGGAGCAGTAGTGTTTAATGAAAGTGTTTAATCTAACAGAATTAATAAGAACATTTAGGTAATGTTGAATATATTAAATTTTAAGTGGAGTGTTAACTATGAAACTGAAATCAACAAAGAAAAAGTGTTTGAGAAAATTTATCATGATTGTATCGTAAAAAATATCTACAAAATGTTTTTTTAAATTAAATGTCAAAAGTAGTCCAATTAAAACAATAAGCTTAATGGAAAACGCAATAATTAGTTTTCGAAAAATCATTATAATTAATCCGAATCGCAAACAGATTTTCGCTGAAAACTATATTAATTTGAGGTTTCCCCTGGAAAATGTTTTATAATTCAAGTTTGCGGATGTGGCGTTTTCATATACATTAAAAGTGACAAAACTAATACGAAATTGTATTCGTGAAAACGTATATTAAAAAACGCAAGATATAATAAAACGAATGTACGAGACTGACGCTGCAGGCTCATTATAATACCATTCGCACGGTCTGAATGCTGTTATTAAAAAAAGAAATTTCTTCACACATTTCTTTTCTTGCCGAAATTAAATTGGAATCGTTAAAAATACGTTTTCGCAGCTATAAATCATTTACACGACGCGTTCATGATGCTAATATGAAAAGAGATGAACTCGCTTAATCTGCTCGCCCACCATAATGCCGAGCCGATCCATTATCGCGATAAAAGCAGAGATGTTTAACTCTGTACAAAGAAGCAATTAAATACCTAAGCCTTTCCCGTTCCTTCCGTTTGCTAAATTACAATGAAGCGTGCGCGCTTTTCCCGGAAAATCGCCGAAATTTCCCGGGAAAACTCGACGCCTTCCCGAACCGCGATCGGAACCGCTCAAAGCCAACAACCGTTCGGAATTTATCGCGTTTTATTTTGTATAATACGTTCGTTTGGGTGAATCATGCCGTTTTCTATTCTTAAATGGAGGATCTTTTACGCAGGCGATCAAATCCGCCGTTATTATGGCGGAAATGTGCGAATTTTTTGTAAACTCCGATCGTAAAACGCGAACGACTCAGTGTTCGTTCGCGTTTATGTCGAAACTTTTAATGTGTCAAGTTCAAAACGAAGAAAGGCGCCGTTGTGAGAGTCGTCGTCGAAAATTAAAGGATGAACGTCTCTTTCATAATCGCTCCAATGATGTGAATTGCTACATTCGATGGAGTTAATTCGGTTTTTGATTAATTAACGAGAAACTTATAAATTATTTTAAATGATAAAAAAATTTCTACAGTTAAAAGTATTAAAATATACTACCAAGTTGGGAAAAAATTAGAATACAACAAAGTCTCAATTTACACGGGGAATATGTTTCAGAGATTATCGTGTAAAAAAATGTATGGTGACCATATGAAAATTGAAGATAGGTTCCATAAATATGTAATATTTGGATAGAACTTCCATAAAAATGTAATGTGTAAAAAATTTCACCATTTTCTTTTAATAACTATAATTGTATAAAGGCTTGCTCCGGATCGTGGTATAATATAGGTTTTATACTTCAAATTGGACAATTGACTATTGTATCTGATGTGTAAAAACTGTAATATATGTATACTGTAATGTATAAATTAACTGTAAAAATATATTTTTATTTTCATACCATGCTGAAGTGACAAAATAGTAAAAACGATCGCTCCTTTTTTGAATTGTGTTATTTCCGAATCGTGTAAAAAACCATGTAAAATAATTTTGGGTGTGCTCTAAAAAAACTTCTATATATTGAAAATAATCATGAAAAAATTTTTAATCTAACCATACACATAATTATATAAAGAACCTTCAACCCATTCAACGATCACCATTATTAGATTCCCAATTTGCAACTTGTAAAAGACTCAAGCAACACTCTCATCGATATTTTTTCATCGAAACTCCGTTTAGGCCTCCGTCTCTCTCCAGGGCGTGAAAATTTAGACGAATTCCACCATCGTCGGTCCGAGGACAAACGAGTGCGATTTGCGGAACGAAATTCGAACCTTACAAAGTTTATCGGTCGCTTTTCCCGGGGGTGTGCGGCGCACCACCATTAATCAGCCGGTAATGTATGGTGTGCGACGAAGTTTAAATGCGGTCAAGTCGTCACCTCGTTGGAGTCGGTGGGTGGTGGGTGGATATTGTGCGGTGACAGATGGGCCTCAAGTTTGGTTTCAGGGCTCGAAGTACACGAGCTGTTTATGTTGTGGGAATCGATGGATTTGTGTTGTTTTTTTTTTTGCGTGGGGAAATTCGATTGTTCTTTTGAAGGCCCTGCTCAAATGTCACAAAGGGTATACTATAAATAGGGATGTACTCAGAAAAATATTTGGATCAATGTAATTTAATCGTGAAAAACATGATGATGTTTGTTGAAATTTTAGAAGATTTTTTGCGTGCTTTTGTATTCCGATTGTGATGTTTCGGATAAGCTATTATTATTATCAAAGGATTTTTTCTTTATGAGAGTTACCATACGTTTCTTTTTGGCCAGATTAGTGCCGTTTTTTATGCTATGTGATTGTTTTGTGTTTTTTGTAAAATTGTTTGACTTGTTCTATTTTGGTTCATTCACTGAAGAATAGAAGAAAAACTATATTTTTTGTGTTTTTTTTTCATTCAGGCCTAAAAAATTCCTTATAAATAAATAGAGAATTGTTTTCTCAATTTTCTATTGAAAGAATACATAGACTAATTATTCAAACGTATTCTTTCGATTTAGAAAAAAATACATTGGAAAAATACAAAAAAATGAAGAACTTTTCAAAATTATCTTGATGCACTGAATTAAATACACTCTTCATACACAAAAATTGAAAATAATTAATATTACATAGATAAATAATAAAAAGTATTCAAAATACGAGCAATCGCGACCAACCGAACTAAATACCACAATACTATTTCACCATAAATTATGTTATAAAAACAATTTTTATCATCAATTTTGTTTATTTTGTCATAGTTTATATTGCAATGTATTGTTGTATTTAGTTTAGTTGGTCGCGATCTTTTCGACGGATTTCTCGTGTTGTGAATATTTTCGTGTATTAATTAACTATTTAATGATTTAATATTAATTATTTTAATTTATGTATGTGTGGAGTGTGTTTAGTGAATTAGGATAATTAAAAAAAAAGTATATAAGGCAAAGAGTGCTTTGTCGGCGCTGAAAGTTATACAATTGAAATGCAGATGCCTGTTTCATAACATGGTAATCAATCGAAGCATATCAAGGTTTGTGGCTAATAATATCAATATTTTTTTATTTAATTGGGCATGAATTTACCCATTTTCTTGTATTTTTACAACGTATCTTTTTGCAAATCGAACGAATTCGTTTAAATAATTAGTTTATTTTTTCTTTTGATTTCTCGATTTATTATAAAGGGTTTCTTAAGGGCAGGTAGATTGATTAAAAACACACACACACAAAATATCGTTTTAATCGTTGACGGTCAAAGTGGGTCAAATCAAGCAAATTTATGAAAATGATGGGAGGAAAGCAATACATTGATTATTTAATCATAGTCTAATAATATGTAATATACCATGATCATAAAATATTTTATTAAATTTTATTTATGATTCATTCCAATTTATAAATTTCGTTAAATGGAAAGATTGATGAATCTATCACTAATGCTCAAAATATGTAAATGGAAACACAAATTAATTTCAAATGACTATATTCACGTGAAAAACGCACTTTGTAGTCATATTAATTTATAACAAAAATTTCCAATATCAGTTCAAATTTATTAAATTAACATAAATCTGATCAAAAGTCAGTTTGTAGCCCGTGTATCGTGAATCTCAGATGGTAATTTTGATGATTTTGGTTTATGGGATTTGAATTAATGAAGCGCCGTCTCGATAAAGCTGAAATTACCAAGGGATAAGATGAAGCCTACAGTATCTATGTGTGTTTCTTGAAACATTTGATTAATGTGAAGGCATACAAGTTTGTTTATGAAAATACAATACGATCAATTTGAAATTTAGCTTTGCTATAATATACATAATATTATATTTTCACTTGCAAATCAGCGTACTAAAAAAGATTGCTTAACTTTTTTTGATACACATATTTGATTTTTTCGAACCACACGTATATTATTTAATTTTGATTTAAAAATTAATGATTTATTTGATGACTTTAAGAAAGATTAAGTTTCCTCCAATCCATATAAATCTTTCAACTTTTAGCGGATAAAAGTTCCCATGACACAAGTTCGATTCCTTTAGTTAATTCTGCTAACGATCAATTCGATTAGTTGAATGATTTAATTAATTGGTCAATTCATCCCCTTTGCTTTCCCTAAAGTAAAATACAACGCAAATCGGAAAATATATCTCGTATGCAAAAATAATCAAATAAATGTATAATATAATAATATTATACAATTAGCGTAAAATTTTCAACGAAAAATAGAAAATGAAGCAGTTTTAAAAGGTGTATTTTTTATCGAAGGCATTTGAGTAGTTCGAGAATTTAAAGTCAATTAAAAATGTATTAAGCGTAAAATTGTCGTAAATGTCGAAGAATTTTGATCGCGGTCGCCGTTTACTTAATCTTTACGCGAGCGGAAAATAAATTCTCGACAAAGTCGGAAGTAATTTTCGAGTCTTTAAGCGATCAGGATTTGGGACGATGGCGCAATAAAAGTTCTACAAACTGTGTACGATTAAGTTTCCAACAGCAGTCCGATAACCGAAAAGTCATAATTGGAGGAGCTATTTCATCGGAATCGAACGTCAATAACGTTTCACAATCTACACGAACATATCTAATAGTATAACGCAAAATTGCATATATATTATACAAAAACGGCACAACTCATCGCAGAATAACGATTATTAAATTAAAACTAGATGCTTCGGCCCTTAAAGGGATCGCACGACCATGGCATATTCGGGAAATTCGATTGTCGACTTTCACGCAGCAAACCTGGCCACTCAGGTGGTCGTTACCGTAGTCGAGTTTTCCAACTCGCAAAATTACTTTGCCTTTGCAGGATATACAACTTCGAGCAAAGGCTGAAAGCTTGTCTGTGCGATACACGACTTTTATCCTGCGGGTCGATCGCGCACAATATTTGCCAAAACTCTACAGGTCTCAAAGCGCCTTATCGTAACTCGATTACGAAATTATAAAAGATTAGGGCGCCGAAGTTGCCCAGGAATTTTTCGCGAAAGTATTAGCCGCATAGTTTAACCCGATAGTGGTTCGTAGATTTACTATTATTACCTGCTTTCAGAAATTTCCCGATAAAATTTTATCAAAAAATATAACGTGTAAGTTTAAACAAAGATTTGTTCTATACTGTTTTTTAAACGGCACCGACGAAAGCTTCGTTAACACATTTCCCAAGAATTCCTAAGGCCGAAGCAAAGGCAAAGCACGCAATTCCGGAGCTGTTGCGTTTTAAGGGCAGTTTAATGCATATGACAATTATATTCGGACCTTTCTTGGGCAGTTAGCGTCTTGGGCGTCCCAACTTCCTGCGGAAAGCTCCTTTAAACGAGTTTGCTCTGCTCACAAGTCGGAAAATTGCCCCGGCCCACCATGACCCAGACCGAAATTATCTCCAAGTCGGGGCCCGTTCCGAGTTAATCAGATATTCCAACGATGGCCACAGCACTAGCAGGCCCTTCGCTAATTTCTACATAATTACCCGACGGACCGTCGATATCTTTCCGTGCAGCCGAAAAACGACCGCCAATACAATCAATGGCGGATCGGGGAGGATTTTCGTTCGCTAATTAACGCCAGCGATTCGTGCCGGTGCGGCATAATATGGGGTTGATGGATGAAGTATTGTCGGCGATATGATGATGGTTTTCGACCAGATGTGAGTTTGATTATTTGTCGAATTCGAAACGGTTTGTGCTGATTAGGTTAGGGTAGATTATGCTGGTGAAATAATCGATGGTTGAATAGGGATTCGTCGGTTGATTAATTAGTGATACATTGCGGAATTGGTAATTGAAATGTTATGAGTTCAGATACTAGATGTATTCGAAATGATTTCCATTTACATCAAATAAACAGAATCATTAAAATGTATGTGATTGATAAATTATCAAATTATATAATAATAATTATAATTTTATAAAGGTTATGTGACCTTTTTTAGAATGAATATAGTTTTGGAATAATTATTGATCGGATTGAGTTTAAATTGAGAATTGAATTAATGAATGCCAATTAAATAAAAAGCTAGGACTATCGGATATATTACAAACACTTTTATTAACTTGCAGTATTGGTTTGCCATATTTGTATGAAGGTGGAAATTCATTTTTTTAATTGGAGGACTGCTTGAAGACTGTTTTCATCACGATGTTTGAAATAATTTACGTTTTTAGGGGATATTCTACTGTAGAAATTCGAAAAAAAAAAAGATTTTTTCTTTCATATTTCTAAAGTCTAGACATTTAAGAATATGAGCCTAATGGAATTTTTTGAAATTAGCATTATTTTAAGAGTTACAGCTTTTTTGTGAAAGCCCAATGTATGAATCAGTTACACTGCCCAAAACTTTAAGCGCAATTTTCTCGAAACTATTTTTTTCAACTTGGTGTTTTAGATATCTTGAGTTCTAATTAACGATTTTTTTCAAATCGTCGCCATTTTGCGAAAAATTTTTTTTTTCAAGGTCCGGGATATAGCGACGTCTTTATTAAATAATAATTTTTTTGTTTTCTTTGTTTTAGAGCACTACAAGGTTTGCAATCTTGTACACCACGACACACCTTTTTTTTTGGGCCCCACTTCATTACATCAAAACTCGATGAATTTTTGATTTTTTTATTACAAAACTATTTTATATTCTTAACATATTAATAAATATTATGGAAGAAAATGGAGGTAAAATTGTTTTCAGTTTTTTTATTCCAAGCGGAAAAACTCCTGAAATTTAAGCTTCTAGAGTAGAATACCCCCTTAAGACAGCAAATGGTTGGCATCTCTTTGAAAGTTCTTATGCATCTGAATGCTAAAGCTTCGTATCATGAACTTTATCGGCTATTTCGTGCAATTCAGCAGCGTTTGATTAGTGTAGTTTATTTTAAAAATAAATATTGAGAATACCAAGATCAGAAGACCAATCAACAGGTATCTTAATTGCTATTTTATACTAAAGTATAATCATAAAAAGAACTTTATGTTTTTTTTTATGCAAATCTTAATTAGCGTAATTTGTCGGATACAAGTAGCATTTGAATGAAAATTAATTTATAGTAATTGATAGTTTATTATATACTGTACTTAATAAGGTTAGTCTTCGCTTGAGTAGTTTTGGCACGATGATTGATGACGCCTTCGTTATCCACAGACGTATTTGCTACCCTGACAACCAAAATGAACTTCTGATAAAGTGGAATACCTGACTTTGTCGAAAGTTGGAGTGCATTTTGGTATAATATAATATGTACGCTGTGGGTGATTCATTCACGTGAAAACTTAGGGCAAATCTCCATAGTTAGCGAAGCATGAATGTGAGCGAAACGCGGTGTCTAAACTTATCTTTGTTTACCTTAAGAAATTTGCTCATTAGAGTTTAAAATATAAAATTAGTATTTTTTATTTATTTCAGACTATATATATAATAATTTGAAGATTATTACGTCAATTAATTTAAATGTCGAAAATTGTATTTGAATTCCCTAGTCACTCTCGCTCCTTATGGAGCTTTCCCTTTAATGCGATTTTCATTTAAAGTCCCCTCGCAAAATAAATTTCTTAAATAATTATTTAATAAAATCTTTCAGACGTTGAAGTATTGCGATAAGCCATTAATTTTGACGTTTTATGAATCAAGAACGATGCATGCGTGCAACGCGAACTTTGAACATCGAAATATATCAAAACTTTATACATAGTGAAAATTTCTAAACGACCAAACATTATTTACGCGAAAATTTGAAATCTTCAAATGAGAAATATCATCGTCAACATCGACCGCAGCCGTTCGACAACAACGACCGCCTAGCCGCAAGAAAGCACACGCGAATCCGATGATTTCTTGATAAATGCTTTCGGCCGAACACAACGCCGAGAAAAATTGATAGGCCACAATTTCGCGCCGATTCATAACACCGCCAACAAACGATTCGTTAAACGCCGTGACAAATGGCCGCCGTGCAAAAAAAAAACCGGCGGCAAAATCGCACGCACCGAAAGGTGTTAAAAGTGGAAGAAAGGACCGCGCGCGATGATAAATGGATCGGCGAACGGGGGATTCTGAGCCCCTGCTGCGGCCTGCTGAAAAAAAAAAAAACACTCATATGTCATTGTCAGTAATGTTTTCACAATGACTTATAATAACATTCGAGGGCGGCCGTTTGATCCCGCGAAAACGGGCGGAATCGCGCCGGTCATTCATCATCAGCGTCGCGTATGAAAATGTAATTAATTGACGTCCGCTCGGACAGTGTGCAGTGGTTTAATGGCGGTGATGGCCGGGGATTAGCTCTGTCGAGCAGTTATTAATTTGCTTCGTGACTGCTGCCGAGAACAATGCCGAACGCCGTCGGCCGTTAAGGAAACGCCGTTTGGCTGATGGCGATTATACATTTGTGGTGTCGGACGAATTTGTCGGGCGGGATAAGATCGTTTGATTTACAGACGAGATGATTGTTATCGGGGTTTTTGGATTAGTTGATTGCTGTGCTTTCTGATCTTATTCTTATTTAATTAGACTCAAATGGATGTTTAGGGGAATTCGTGTATTATTTATTGTATGATTAATATTTTTATATAAAAAATGCCGCATATAAAAAACACGAGTTATTATAAAATTATTGTGAGATATTATATATTTAAATAGACATGTATGTTTTTTAATTGTTAGTTCTTTTTGAGGAAAAAAAAAATTTCGTGCGAATGTTCGTAAAATTGATGAAACATATTGAATCGATTATAATTCGAAACGATTGAATTATTCATCGAAATATAAGTATTCAAATTTACGCATGATTTTAAATCAATGCTTTTTATATCGATCAATATTTGATATTAAATTAAATTTTTATATAAATGTATACATTCCAATTCGTAGAAAGGCATGTCTTCGTAGCTGTATTGAAATACGAACAGAATTCCTCGAAGGAATATGTAATATATTAGGTTGCTGTCACGTATAAAAAAAAAATCAATATAGACAACCTAAACAACTAAATATATTTATTTTTTTAAATAATAAGCGATGAAACTGCAAATCCGATTATGTTCAAAATTTTACAATGTTTGCCTGTACATCACTAAATTTCTAGCGCAACGATGAAAACTCACAAATATAAGCGCATATGCAAATTGGCAGGCCATGAAGCGATTATAGCGCCATTCATTGTGTAGAGCGGCTCGCAATAATGCTTCAATTACCCTCACACCATCGCCGAAATCGCGGTCAACGATCCCGTTTTTTGAAAACACCATTGTTCCTAGCAATTGTGCGTTTTCCGACTTCAAAAAGAACCAGGGGGTGGGCCATCTTAGGGGCTCGTTTTGTTTGCGTACGTGCGCAGCGCGGTTCGCAGAAAACAATATATTTCGCACTCGTTTCGTTTAATGCGTATTTAATGCTTTTTTATGGGAGGAGCGTTGCTATGGGACGTCGTCGGATTCGCATTCGGATCACGTTTATATAATTGACATTTATTTGAAAAATGTCAACAAAGTGAATGCAATCGAAAATAATTTGGACGGACGTTTCGAAATTGCGCCGTGACAAACTGTTACATTTTTAAAAACAATGGACCGAAATATAATATGGTATTTTGGGCGTCAATAGATGAAGTTTCGAGAACGAAATCATTATGCAATTCAATTTGTGCTTTTCATATTAAATCATACGAAGCATTTTAATATTGTTTGTGATGATTGATGAAACCGCGAGTGAAACCGTTCCACTATTAAATTTTCCAATATGAAATTCGTTAATTTATAAAATGAAATGATAAACATGATACAGAGCTAATAATATAAATTCAATGATTGATCAAATATGATAACAATAATTACGATAAATATATATTAGTATTGAGGCAAAGATGGATGGATATCAGAAATAAATAGTATTAAAGGGGATACTAACAAGTAATGGGCAGGCGATGTAAAAAAATATGTAAAAATGAGAAACATTCAAAATCAATAGTTATAATATATAATAGTAGTTATGGACTTGAATCTTCTTCAAATAATTGCATTCATTGGTAATATTTAGAAAAAAAAACTTTGAATTTGATTATTAAATTATTTTACTATTCAATCAAAGTAACTCATAATTCAAATTAATTACATTTAAATATATCATTGTTACCAATTGGAAATAGTCAAATTTCTTGCGGAGAATTTGAATATGAATCGCGATATAGAAATGACAAAGTGCGATCAAATCCACACCCATATCCGCATAGCAACGGAAACGTGCCGAGGACATCACACAATACATCTCCTGGACGTAATCTCCTGGGTCATTCTCGGTACATATCTCGTCGAGAACTTCTCGACGGACTACCCATGCCGAATTATAACTATTAGATCTCGAAGTGGTCCCCATTTTTTTCGGATCCATTCACTTTGGATCGGTGTCACCATTTTATGTATTCGGCTCACGTTATAAAAAAGTACCTAATAAAGGCTTCGGGTGTGGAATTCTCGGCCTCGAGACACGTGGATTTCTCGTGCCTTGAAAAGGTCAAAAAAAAATCTGCAAGTAACTTGCGGATTTTCCATACGCGACTTGTTAAGTTGAATCGATAAAGCTCGTCCTCCGAAGACTTTAAATGAGTGTATGTGCTCTTGTTGAGTATAATAATATATGAGTGCAATACGTTGCATTTTATATATACAAAATTAGCTAGGAAAGTTGCATGTTAAGAAAGAACATGTTTGAATATTATATTCGTATCGGAATTTTCTATGAAAATAATATGAAAATATGACTGTATTCAATTCATTATTAAATAAAAAAAAGTATAGTATATGTTCGCATCATATGTAATTTAAATAATACTGAAATAATATAGTTTTTTCAAATTATTTTATATTATTATATAATATTTTATTCATTTAGTCTTAAGAAAAATAAATAGTTCCGTTTATATTTAACTACATTTATTCGGATTCACGATAGTGGACGATTTATGTGTTGGTTTTTATTTCTGCTCTTCTCTCGTTAAGCAATTTAGAATTCCCAGTGATACGCAATTCATCGTGTCGCAGTTGAAACAAAGTCTCATCCGAGACACTGTAAAGAGCGGATTTATAAAAAATTGGATTTTGAAAATGGAAATGCCACAACGAGAAACATTTTTGTGTTCGGAGAATGGTACATTTATGAAGTAACAGGAAAGAGAATAAAAGAGGAAGGAAAGGAATAAAGTTGAAGGGGAAGGGTTGTGGAATATAATAGGCTATTTTTTCATTGTGAAAATTTTAACAGTAGCGAAACAAAAATATGAATTCCAAAAAAAAAAAATCGAATCAGTAACGATGGATTCGTGCTTGGAATTCGAAGTAATCGCTGCGTTCTAAATTATGCGGTAAAAAAATACAGAATATTTACTCGATATTATGCCAAAAGAAATATATTATAACTATAGATTAAAATATATCAAATTACTGTAGATCAATCTTTAATTTCTTAAAATGTAGAACGACTATTTTCCATTGAAATTGTTTGTGAAAAAAATCTCTTTTATTACGTGTTCGCGTAAAGTTTATATCGAATTCCAATAGGGAGATGAAGTTTGATTTTTTTTATATACCGAAGGTAAACTTCTAGGGGTAGGGTGATATTCGATATTCGATTTGAGGCCACGAACTGGCAAAAGGTTAAATAAGGTAAGTTTGGCGTCGAAGTCAGCTTTTGGAGAGCCATCTGAAAGCTTTCTTGAATTGAATGTTCAACATTTACATGTGCCTGTATTGCCGATATGTTGTGAATGTACGCTCCGTTGTACACGCACAAGAAAACACGTGAAACATCTGGGGATTCGAAACATCAATATAAATCTCGATACGTTTATATTGTGTCATGTATTTATGCGAGTGTGTTAATGATTAAATAGAGAATCGAAACATTCGCTAGTAAACACGTTAAGTTTTTCTTTCAGTCCGAAATTATGGATCACGAACAAGTTCGGTTTATAAGAATACTCCAAAGAATCTTTATTCTCATCGAATTAGATTTCCAGTTTTTTTAAGACTTTCGTCAAATACATATGAAACATTAGAAGTATGCACAATGTAGAGCCATTGCGGAAATCTGATAAGATCTATAATCACCGGTTTTATACCGTTTCAAAGTTTATTTTCGCCGATCATATTTTGAAAGTTGTTAAGTTACGGCAAAACCGGGGCCATTCCGCGAAAGTTGTTCAATTGTTCTTTTTAACGTCTCTCCGAAACTGCTATATACAATTTCGATCGCGTGATCGATAATTCTCCGAATAAATAAATGGATACGACGAGTGTTTTCGAAGCGTAAGTGGGCTTTCATCTTTGTTGAACCTCGCGGCGACTTAACGGCTTATGAACACACAATAGGAGACATTTGATAAAATTATTATTATACGTCAAAACAAGAACGGCGCCGTTAAAGACGCCTTCTGCAAATTCGGCATTGTTATTTTGCACCGAATATATATATTTTACGACTAGAAACTCATAGTGAACGCTTCCAGATCAAAGGTACAATATTAAATTCACAAGAAACGTAGCAATATCATTTGTTCCCTTTCGATATTCGCATTGAATCTCGATACGGCTATCGTCGAGAAATTTCATTCCGCAGAAAAAAAATATATACACTTTCCCCCAGCTGATCCAGGCACATAGTTTGTATAATATTCGCCAGACCGGTGCGAAAAAAAGGGAAACGTTATTGCGAAAATATTTTCGAGGAACCCGAAACAGAAAGGGCACAACCTCGCGCGCCGAAAAGACAATAAAATCGGATATCGGCCGAAATTTCCCGTAACACGTGAAACCATTAGTAGTAAAAGGGGCCAGACCGTCCGCGCAATAGGGCGGAAGGGGATTCCCGCAGAATTATTCCGGCTTTATCATATAGAAAGTGTGGAAATGCGAAATAGCGAAGAAAAATTATCTCGGCGAGGCCAGATAATAAACAAACGCTCGAATGCTTCCATAACGCGATAATGCTCGTCCGCTTCGGCCAAAGCGGCGGAAGAACCTTTTAATTGATACAAAACCTATCCCGTCCTCGTTTATCTAGGGATTTTCTCGTAGGGATGTTTGTTCTGGGGATGAAAAAAGGAGATTTTACGCTCGGGCGGCTCATCTTTTCCTTTCCGTATAAGATAATTATATAAGCGATGTTTATGTATAAATAATTTCGGGTTCATTTATCAAAAATATATTATATTTGTAATATATATATTTTATAAAGCGAATTTCAAATTAAAGTTCTAAAATTGCCACATAAATGCGAGGAATGTTTCATATGAAACATTCTTTTGCGATCCAATTATGGTATAATTGTAAAATATTTTTTAAACGAAACATTCCATATAAAAAAAACTATCGTCAATCTGACAAAACACCAAAACCATTTTATTTATTTCAATAAATAATCATAAACGCGTATCGCGACAAGAAAGGAAGCCGAAATAAAAAAAGGGGCGCAAACTTTTTACACCAATAAACCGGATCCCTTATTGTATCGAATAAAACGGGGAAAGCGATAGGATTCGGCCGATCCCATAACCCTTTTATGTCCTGCATCAATCTGACGCACGTGCTGGTCCTGGCCGGCTTTCGCCGTGTCTCGATCATGGCCATTCTGGCGACAAATGGGATTTTCCATTAACATGGGCGTAATGGAATAGAAAATGTCGAAGCCTTTAATTGAGCCGGAGACGGTAACACGAGATATTAACGCGTCAACATGTCGGAGCTCGGCCAAAACAAACACGGTAATCGCCGATACGAAAAATGTTTCGGGTATATGTTACAAATTTGTGTTGTGAAAAGTTTTAATTACGCCTAGTATCAATTGTGGTTTTATTTCGATTGTTTGTTTAAATAATGAAAATTTTCTAATATATAATACCGTGGGAATTTTGTGTTTGCCTCTAGAATAAATAAATTTCGATGTTCTGTTAATATCGGACCTTTACGCTAACATAAACATGAACTAAATTCGGTTCGTATTCTTTCTCAAAGTTTCCGATATCGTGTTCGAGTTCGGCTTCAACAAACTTTATAGTTGACCGTAGAACGTGATCCGCTTTGATGAATTAAAAAGCGGGAAAAAAACGTAATGATGTAGAAAGTGGTCAAGTTTATTTTCCGGGACGACTTTTCGAATATCAAACATTGCGCATGCCAAAATCCAAGCCGAAAAAGGGTCGTTATAATATTTTTAAAAAGCAGACGAACGGAGTTTTTCATTTTGTACTTTGAGATTGTTTGCTATTAAAAAAGTTTTAACGAAGTTCACGTCCCTTTAATGTATAAACGATGCAATATTTCACAAATGCACGAATCTGGCACTGATCAACAAATTTTTCAATAAAAATATCAAAAACCATACAATACGTATTATTCTATTTTGAGAATTCGATTCTTTTCTGTAACTATATAATGAATGAAGCTTTTCACTTAGCCGATGAAATAAAAGCCTCCGATAATTCCCAGCGAATTTCGATGTTCAAAGCCTATTCATTTTTACGACAGTCAATGTCTTACCTAATCTCAAATTAGTCATATATTATATAAAAGTAAGTGAGCATTTTCTCGAATTGAAAACCATCACAAATATACAACTAAAATAATATCAAATACATACACACTAACTGTATCTAATATTATCGAAATCTCATATTAATTTACAACACTCAAATATTAAAGAAAACCTATTTCAACTCCAATCAATACCACCAAACCAAACCACGCGTATAATTAAATTCGCTGCTACTGCAACAGACAAAACCGAACCGTTTAAAATTTCAAAACCAAATTTGAAAATAGCTGAAAGTGGTGCATGGCGTGCTCCTCGCACGTTCGTCATACCTCCGCCGTTTAATATACGGCAAACACGTCATGGTAATTTCCTGTTTCCCCGTCGGCATACAGCCTGTTTGTTTTACAGATGGGCGCATCTCACTTCAGGGCTGATCAACCAATTATGCGCCTTGGAAATTTTCGTTCACCGTTATCAACGTCAAATTGCATTATTGCGGAATGGAAGGTGAAAGCTTGGTAAATTTTATTATGCAAAACGCAGCGTGGAGTGAAGTATTTTCGGGTTTAACGACTTGATTAATTGGCTTGGAATTTGAACCTTATTTTAGAGTGTTTATTTGCATGGATAACGTAAAGAAGAAATAATTTATTTCTTTTTTTTAAAGTTATGAAGCACTTAATGTGTGGGGATTTAATTTATATTTGTTACATGTATTACAGTCAAATTTCCTATGCTTAACTCAAGGAGTTCCTGTATTATTTTAGAGAGAAATGATATTGTATACGTTTGAGTAGTATACATACGTGAACCTGGTTAGTAAAACAGTGATTTTGAATTCACTCCGCCGTTTGCAGTGATTTATGCATGAAATTTAAATTACATGCATATCGGTGACAAACTTCAAATTAAAAATAATTATAAATTAAAATATATTGAAGCACAAAAATTACTTTGAACATTCTGAAACAACATCCACGAAAATCAAGAACGAACAAAAACGCACATCCTAAATCTACCTTAAAAAAACCATCAGATTAATTCACCATAACAAACTCGCATAACAAACAAAAAACCCCCGGTTTCCTTTTTAGATCACACAGAGCCGTAACTCGTCCAGGTTTTGCGACGCGCGAAATCCGCGAGCCGCGTCCACTGTATAAATCCTCATTAACCCGATCCCCCTGTCGCCGATGAGGCTCGCATTTCTGCAAAAACCCTACCTCCGATAAATCAGGGCCGACGGTTTGCGACCCAAGAACCCCCACGTGCTAAACTCATCCTCTTTAGCTCGGATGTCCTCCCTCCTTAGTGTGGGAGGACGCGTCCTCCTTGCAGTAGTGCAACGATTGCAATCGTCTGAAAGATGGCTTATTCTCTTGCACTCGGCTCGTATATCGAATGAGCAGGGTTCTATGGTCGCTTGAAGGTGGGAACGTTTTGAAATTGAGTGGATGGCTTCTTTAGGGCGTTTGAGCGAAACGCTGGTTTAATTGGGAATTGTCTGCGGATGATAGTGTCTCATGGACGTACTTTATTTAAGATTTTTTTTATCCGAAAGATTTTACGATTTTCAATTGTGAAAAGTTGTAGCTGAAATGAGATTTTATTTGATTAAATAATAAAATGACAAAGTAAATAAAAATGTTGATGTATAAATGATGCGCATTGTCCTCCTATCTAGTTAGTTTAATGAGTTGAGCGATGCGCGAACGTTTTGGCCTCATTAATAAAATTAAATGTATCGACAGCGGGTCTATTCTGTTATTAATCCGTGGGCCATTATGCGTACGTAGCTTTCATTGTCGACCGAAATCGGTTTTGTCCGCTTTTGCTGTGGTCACGCGTCATCAACCTTTTATATACGGGTCACTTTCGGTCATGTTGTCCTAATGATTCAACGTCAAAACGAATTGATTTACAACCCCTCAAAGACGTTCGCTTTCTTGTAGATAGCGGCAGTACAATAGGCTTTTTCGAACGAGACGCGTATAATATAAAGCATTTTTCATTGTGCGCCTATCCTTGTAAATATCGAATTTTTGTAAGGGCGTATCTATAAGCGCCGATTCGATGTAACTTTTAATACGTTCCAGAAGCATCGGCATTATAATAAAAGTTTATAGCGAAAATATGCGCTTGAATGTTTTCGATTGAGTCTGAAATTCGAAAACAGAACTGTAAAGTTTTTCCTTTGACTTTTTTTAATGTCGCTCTTGTTGGGGAGAAGAAATCGTAAACGGAAAATTGCGACTTGAAGAAAAAATGCGTTGCTCTTTGCCGCCGTCGACGAAATTTCACATAATGTAACGCATGTATCGAACAACGGAAGACGTGTACACTTTATACACTTTATTTTTTCTTTTAGTACAATACCGAGAGAGTGAAGCGAGAGAATTTTATTATAACGCATTTTATGGAAAATTTGACTCGAAGTGAGTGCCGAAGATTGATGTTGTATCATAATTTTGTTTAATAACACTTCAAGAGACGAGTGTTGGCTCTGTAATAAAATTTGACTTCGTAATTGGTTGATTTATTATTTTTTCATTAGGAAATTGATTTATTTCAGTATTTAAAATTTTAATGAGTATTTAAAATTGATCGAAATCAATTTCGAGGAAGACTTCCCGATTAATTTATAATCTTGAAGCCATCATTTTGTCAAATATGAAAAAATATTGATGAAATTTTTTATGGAAAAAGAAACTACGTTGGAAAATTTTCCAATAATTTATTATGTACCAAAATACAATAATTTTTCCGTAGTCATTATTCTTTATTAACTTGAAGCTTGGATTGTCTTTGAGACTATCTCAAAACATGACTCAAAGTAATCTTATATTTTATAATATAAAGGATAGAGTTCGACGCGAATAACCCACTTTCAACTGAAACTGCGATAATGAAAAGTTTTAAATAGTTTGCCCAAAACATTTCGTTATCGAAAGATATTGGTTTAATGCATGTAAATTTATACAATTTAAAACGAAAATATTTTCAAAATTATTATTTTTTATGGAAGTTTTTTTAAGTACTTGCTTAATTTAGTGTTTTTGAATACAAATTGCGTTATATAAAGTGGACGAATCATGTTTTTAACTAAAAAATAAGATTTCTATTATATTATATAATACTATCTGATAGTTATACAACTATGTTTGCATTATAATAATAATAAAAAAAATCCCATCAAAACAGCGTATTCACCATTATTAAATTCACAAACGAGGCATATTCAATTGTCATGCTACAAAGACACGTTCGAAGAAACATAGCAAAAACGAACGACAATACAACACTAAACGTCATGCAATTCGAACCGTTTGCAATAAAAGAATATCCAGAAAAGATATCATTCCCTGCACAGGAACGCGTCGATAATGATCCAGGAGTTTCAAAGCTCTGTATTCATCGACTGAGAAAGTTTTCCCGCGTTCTGGGAAACCTGAAGAGTCCCTTAATGGTGGTACTCGGCCTGTTAACAAGTTTTGATTTCTAGCAGAATTGTTTGTTGTACGGTTGTCGTTTCTGTGTTTCGTTGTCAGTTCTTGTTGTAGTATAGTTGCGAGCTTTTTGTACTCTGTCGGTGGTATTCGATATTGCAATGGTGCATCGTTGGAAACTATACAAATGCATGTTTATCGTTGTTTGTCGGATGAGAGATGTTCATATTTTAAGTCTTTTTGAGGAATTATTTTTTGGTTCAATTTTCTCATTGGGTTAAAAATAATGGAGTGTGTTCTTCTGCATACTCATAAAATTGTAAATTATTAAGGAACTCTGTATGAAAAAATATGAAATTGTATTATAATTTTCCGGCTCAAAATTTAAGGTGCATTAATTATAAATTATAACAATGTGTGACAAATTGAATAAAAAAATGATTTCTATAGTGAAAAGTTCATTCTTGTTCTTTCAAAGAACATCTCGTTATGAGAAAAAATTTCAACATAAAAAGCATACCTCAGTTGAGGAAATTTCATGGTAATTTAATCAAATAATTATGAAAAGCACTCGAACGATTATCAATACAACGGTATATTCGTGAAATCGAATTGATTTCAGTAACACAGATTTTTTTCATACACAGTCAAATAGAATATTGAGTGCGGATCATGTAAAAAGCTGCACGTGTTAAATATTGAATATCTTGATTTCGGGATCATTTCGCGAAATTCGAACGGCCACTTTTCGAATTTTGCGCTCTTCTTTTCACCGCGATTTTTTTCCCTCCGCTTCGTTCAACATCCATATTTAATACGGGCCGCATATTAAATCGAGACAAATTTCATACAAGCACGAGCTATGTATGTGCGTAATAAACCGATTTATATTCCTTGCCAATAAAAGAATATTGATGACACTCTTTTATAACGGGAACGTGTTTTTATAGAAGGAAATCTAAAACAAGTACAATTCTAACGTATTTTATTTAAAATATACAAATTATATGAAACTATTATTCTGCACGAAAATTATGTGTTATATATGTTTTTTAATTGATCCAAGATTTACAATTTAACGTGTGAATTCAGTTCATGTGTTATTATATACTTTGAGTAACGGTGATTATATTTGAGGTTTTTTCATACAAAAATGATTCTTTTATGATTTTCAGTCATTTTTTAGTACGGTTTTAGTGTCATTACTTGACGTGATGGATCGCGAGCGATAAATTACAATATTCTGTGGTGTTTTCTGAAAGCGACGTAAATTGTGCACAAATTTATTGAACCGAATTCGGATTTTCGAGCGAGTGACGTCAATCTAAGTAAAGGATTATATATTTGACGTTTTTTCATCGAGCTATGTCACTGATAAAAATAATAAATTATGGAATCCTGTCAGGTCAGCCGCAATCTTATAGGTATCAATTTTGTTTACGAGCCCGAATATTAGAAAAAAGTGTGCTGAAAAAGCGGGTACACCGATTTCGGTCCCGGTAAATGGTACATTGATGATGTACAAAATTTGAATACGATATCTTTCAATACGGCTATAAATTTGCTATATACTGACTTCAACTCAATTGTTCCTAAGTCGTTAAAAAAAAGTATAAATATAACAGCAATCACAAAGAATAGATTTCTCAGAATGTTTTCACATTACCATGTACGTTGTTGTCGATATTTCTCGAATGTCATACAAGAGGGTTCCTTTTGAGACATACCTACTTTTTTCTTATATGTTATCAATTTTTCGCAAATGCATATCGATTTTGTGTATTTGGTGAAATCGGCCATTATTTGGTTTTTCATTCATCGAGTCGCTCCACCTCCGGTCTTATTTTCGCAGGAAAAAATATTTGCCAGTCATGTTGTCAAATAATTCAATGATACGTGGCCCACGGTTGCGAATTTTTCGATATCGCTTCAGCCAAATGACACAGCGATTTTTACGCACTGTTTGTTCTCTATGATTATTGTTCGCAGGACCGTCGGCCAACGGTTGGTCATTCCGTTCTTATTTCGTAGATTCTTCCCCTACCTTAGCCTGAATTTTCTCCATTTTCTATAGGAAACACCTTTGGTATGGCAAAATATCGACTGAATATTTTGTCAGATATATTATAAATTATTTCAGTAAAAACTCATCCATAATATCATCATCGTAATATGCAGTGATTTGTCATATTGAAAAAAATTGTTTATTTAATTAAATTTCATCCCTCAAATAAAAAAGAAAAAATATTTATAAATTCAACGATCTTTTATATCATATTTATATACTATAATGAAAAAAAATATTTGCATTCTATAATATTATACAAAAGGTATTTCACGTACTTTTTTCGTAGTTCCCGTTCGGCTTATGCGTATGTTTTTTATTATTATATTTTTCTACCGTATTTTGTCTTCTTTCCTTTTATCGCTTAACTATTGACGGAAGATTTTGTGGCGGATCGTGATGACGAAAAAAGATTGAATGATAGATAGTATCCAGGGTGCGGGTGGCGCTTCGCGAAAAACGAATTTTGCTTTGACTGTATGAAAAGTGAATAAGCGGAAAATCACGTTTTATGTACTCGTCAAACTTATTTACTGCCACATACAAAATCGATGGAAAGAATAAACACAATATATATATACGATAAAAATGAAATAACCTCGACGGAAACCTAACATTGGAAAACGGGTGTGTATTGCGAGAATTTCTTAATGAAGTGAAATGCCATCTTTGTTATTTTTCATGTCATCGAAATTATTCTAATGAGTGATTTTGTATATTACAACTATACTGTGTTCATTGTAATAAAATTTATAATAATCTATCGAAAACATGCTTAATTAATCTTTAACGGAAATGTTTTTTATGGACTGCAAATTTAATTTGTGTTCAATGTGCGGTGAAATTTTATGACAACTTTTTCGTTGGAGTGGGTTCGTTCGTGCTATAAATTTGAATACTCCATTCTAATTTTTACACATGACATTTTCAGGTTATTTTATATGTATAATAATGATATATGTTAATTATCGTGCCATGCAGGCAAAATGGAAATGATAAAATATGTTTATTTTGATTTCACATGAACATGGTCGCTCAGTTTTAGCAAAATTAATTAACTTTAAACAAAGAATAATATGATTTTTTTATATATAGTACACAAACTCAGAAATATAACGACCGGTCAAAGTTTATTACAACAACCAAAGGTTACATGTAGCGATGCATAAACAAACTACACGTTTAAGTTTTCGACTTTTCCTCTGAATAAATTCGAATGTTATTTTTTACAGACGAAATCTTTATGGGTAGTGTTTTTATGGGCCATAAATTTAACGGAAATTTGTACCATAATATTTGTGGAGGAAATTTTTACACGGAAGTTTTATTGCTTCACTTGATTTTCTCTAACATTAAATCCCTTTGACTGGGCGGAAATTTACATATTACGCTACGACAAATCGTACTCTAATTTGCCAAAGGTTTAAGTAAATTCAAATCATGAATTAATAACTTTTTCTGATTCATTTATTGTAACCTTTAATATTTATTTTACTGAAGCTCGAAATATTTTTAAATTTGGTATGAATAAATTACAAGTTCTATCGCAAACTTAGATCATCTGTAAAAAAAATAAAAGTTCGCGATAAGAGATGAAAAATATTCGCGTCACACACTCGTTCTGTATGTTAAATGGATTCGTGCAAAATAAAAACTTTCACTTTGGCCGATAACACTTGTTGTGAGCCGCTTTTTCCGCAGAAAACTGTTGGATAAAGAAGAACAACCCTCGAGGGGAAGCCAAGGGGAGGTCACCAAATAATAATCCGGACAAACTTTAAGTTCTCATGAATATTTAGTGGACCTTTGAGCTTTGCTGACAGTTGTATCGGATTTTCCCACCGCGGAAATCTGATTCGTGAGCTTAAAACAAGTTCACCGCGAGATCAATCAAGAGGAATCGTAAATTATTCACGTCCAATTTACTTCATCCTGTCAAAGTGAGCCCGAGTTCTAAGCATTACGCAGAATTAAATATTAGGTGATTCTTTTTACTTTTTTCCTAGACATTTTTCATAGAAAGCTTTTGTAGTAATGGCTAAAAATATACTACGCAATTTTCACGAAGTTTTGTCGCTAATTATAATTTAGCTATTTTGTTCAAGACGCGATGAAAAGTACATACTATTAATGTATTATATAATTAATTAAAGTTTGAGTTTTTGAAAGTGCTTTTGTTTACGAAATTCAGAGGTAAGAAGATTAAAGTTAAACTAATTGAAAATTGAGATTGTATCTAATTTTATGTTTATCCATTTAGCTTTTAATATTAAATTGTTTGAGTATAATAAAATCTTTTTATTAACGACAATATGTTATAATTTTAACAAAGATAGATAAAATCAAATCTTTTGTGTAATAAATATTATTATTATTATATAAAATATAATATTATTAATACTATTATTTTTATATAAAAAAAAAACAATTTTTATTTATACGAGGCATAATGAAAATGTAAAATTAAAAAAAACTTAAACAAATTTAGAGAATTGAATAAATAGTATAAAGCGCATAAATACATTAATTTTTAAGCATAAATCATCTTTATGAATGGCTACACTAATAAAAAATTTAGTCAGCCACCAGATTACACCACCTGCGTATATGAAATGCAGTAACTAACAAGTATTTTCTATTTATAGTTTAATAGAAATGCGTGACATCTATACCGATAATTTGAAACGACAAACACGTTATATCGTAAAATTTATACCACTACAAAAATGAATCCGATAAACATCACGGAACACAAATATTTCCCCATCCATTAACGGAAACCACACATCAAAAAACAAATTCAACACCATCGCTTGACTAATTGAGCCAAACTCAACAATGGACCGGCACTAAATTTTCACTCGCCGCTTATACTTTTCCGTTTCGTTTCAGCGCGAAAAAATAATTGCGACCAGCGGCGTCCCTAATAGGACCGCGATGAATTATGAATGGGGCCCCGGCGAGGGCGGAGCCCCGCGCCCCATTGGTATTCAGGGGGCGCAGGCAGTCCCCCAGCCCTCCTCGGGCTCAACCGGGATATTAAAGACATCGCGCCCATTTATTAGGTTCGATCGATCCGTCAGGGCGGCCGCCCCCTGGGGGCTCCGGCCCCCGTCGAACCACCCCTTTTGACCCTTTTATCGGGAATCACCTTAGTGCGACGCGAGGTTCTTCTTCTTTTTTGTATTTTTTATTTGGGATGTAGAGTTTCTTTAGTGTTTTTTTTTTGGATGTTGTGTATCGTGGTTTGATGGAATGAGGGAATGTGGGATTAAAAATTGATGTTTTCGTTTTGTATGACTTTTTAACTGGAAGTATGTTTTTTGTTATACTTAAATTCTTTAAAATATGTTTTTTTCCAAATTAGTCTTTTTAAAAAGTAAAATACACCCGATCCTTTTTTATACGGGGGATACATTCCGGAGACTACCGGGTAAAAAAAAGTATGGTGACCATATAAAAATAGGAGTTAAGTTATATCAATATATTTGGATAGATCTTCCATTTAAATGTACTTTACAAAAAATGTGCAGTGTTAAAAAACTTCGCCATGTAAAAATGGTCATCAAAAAACATTTTGTTTTTTTAATTTGATAACTATAATCATATAATTATAGCAGTATCGGTCTGCACCGAATTTTACCATTATGGCATAATAATAAATTTTTATATTATTTATAGTTTAAAAAATATAAGTGATTTTTCTTCCCTGAAACGCGTGAAAAAAACCATGTAAAAAGAGGATTGGTGTACATAAATTTAATATGATTGAGAGGATTAGTTCTTTCAGATCTGAATCATTTAAGTATATACTTTATTATAATTTTATATGAACGAAAATTCAATTTATTTCTGATAATTTTTTTGGGATATTTTAATGAGGGATGATAATCATAATTTTTATGAATATAACAATACATATTTCAAAAAAATTGTATAAAAAAATAAAAATACATGAAGATGTTTCACTAGAAATTTGCGTGCTTGGCACACTCAATACATTTCTTTCTCCGAACGCTTATATATTTGCGCTTTTACGTCAGGTGCTGCTATTTTTCTTTTATTTTTTCATTTTATTTTCAGGGAGTTTGTTTTCTTCGCCATTTTTACATTCGGATGTTTGTAGGTTTTTGCTCGATCGGCACCGAGTGCGACCGAGGGGAATGTATCGACTTTTAGATTTTGACCGACATACGTAATGTATTTGATGATCGTTGCATCTCAGGAACTCCGTTTCCGAAACGTGGGTTTTCTCTCAGATTGGTTTCGTTTCCGTATACTTTCGCTAGAATTATGTTCCTCCAAATCGATGGAAAAGTATACTCGTAGTCAATCATTGTTTGCGATTTTAGTCGTTTGTATTAATTCGTAAAGTTTATGTAAAATTCCGATAAAGAGAAAGTCAACCGCGCAAATAACTTTCTTGAAGTTCGTTTTCGGTAGTTAACTGTCAAGTGTTGTATTATATTCTCATTGAAATGTTTTTGATAAATTAGCCAGCGTTTAATGTTGATTTTTCGGCGAGGGAATTCTCTGAAATCCATGAATTGTTTTAACCATACCGCAGAAAGCAAAGTAATTAAACTGGGCCCGGATTCGTTTGTAAATAATATAATATTTTGATTGCTATCCTGAAATTTGGATTTTACATCAAAATAATTTTTGAGACAGTTTTAATAATTTTATTGCATTTAAAACATAAAATTTTGATTAAGTTATATGTAACATTGTATGTTCTGTATCTATAGTATTATACATGATAAAATATAATAGATATGTGATTTGAATCAAAGTTCAATCGATAAAAAGGTAGTATTATCAATTTCAAAATAAATTCCATCGTTCCACTTTAACGCGTACTAAAAAAAAAAACGAATGTGGTTATTTTTTTCTACGGCAGGAGAAAACCTGCGTAAAAAACCCTGAGTCATCGATGGGAAATGGCCCATTTTCTAGCTCGTTCATCATAAAAGGGTGGCTGGATAACACTTTGAAATTAAACTTTGGGGCTTACCGTAATGTAACTAGTAGCCATCGGGCTTTTTGTAATAATACGGAAAACCTATATATAGACTCCGTTCTGCTTCTAGGAGACCAACATTCTCACCAGTTATAAAACGGTCGAAAACCAAACATTATTTAAGGGTTAGATTAATTAAATGGTCAAACGTCGGTGTCAAGAAATGACCGAAGGTCGCGGCGACAATTATTCAATGGCGGTTCTCAATGCCTTCGAAAGGTCGATGAAATAAAGCGGGCTGAATTCCCTGGGTCGTTTGTTCTGAGTTTTCACTCATTTTATTTTAGTTTCGATTCCCTTTGAAAATTTGGCATTCGTGTTGAATCAATTTTAGTCTCTAAATATATGTAGTTATTTTTGATTTAATTTATGAATTGCGAGATTCTCTGCTTGCGCTATTTGATTCCTAAAGTTTTGTTGACAATAGATTATTAATATTATATTAATAGACATGAACTTGAGATCGAAAATATTTAGAATATTATATAATATATCGAAGAAGTTATTATGCTTTTTGTTATTTGCTTAATCTAAAATGTGTTGAATTCAAGAAGAAATTTTTTTGAAGCTATTTTTTTCGGATGAAACGTTTTTTGTGTATACCGATATACAGAAAATATTTAGACGTGATGGTCACCAAAATAACGTTTGTGCGTGTTGAATTATCAATTTTAGTCTAAAAATTTATTAGAAAAGGATTTTTGTAAATTATTTTCATAATAAAAAATATTGTAAAAGTAAAGTATACATTTGAAGCGATTTTATTTTATGTATTTTTATTTATGGATTTTTAAAAAAGTGCTGATCAAGAAAGAATCTATTAACAAATAGTAAAAAAATCAGTAAAAGCTTTCAAACAATTTGTCTGTCAAAAGACCTAATTCTAATAAATTTGAAGAAATCGCACGAGCCACTTTAGTACTTTTACCTCGAATAAGCGAAAGCTTAATGTTTATTTTACTTGTCTCGATCGCACGTGGCGTTTCGACTTTAGTGCGAGGCGCACTTCGGAAAACGCTTGCATCGGATTTTATAGCAATCGTAAATTTCTCTGAAAAATCGCGTCGTAGTCTCCCTTTTTTCTCACAAAGTCTTTTTTATCAAAGATTTTTCACTCGAACCCGAACACATGAAATATAGACGGTGTCGTTGAGCTTTGTCTACGAAATCGATCAGTTATCGCTGGAGTGACACAGTACACGGAATTGGGTGGGCGCATAATGCCACAGGCTCGGACGATGCTTTATCGTCCAATAAAGAGGACCTCAGCGCCGACGAAAGAGGCTTTAGAATTATTAGTGAGAGAGCGTGTTCCTGAATACTGAGCAGCCCCGAGACAGTTTATAATAATTTCGCAGGAGGCTTGCATACACCGTTTTTTCTATACGGCGAAATGAGCGCTGAAATAGTGATCCCATTAAGCCAGCGGCTGGTATTATAATATAGTGTCATAATATAATATGTGAAGGGGAAAGCAGGTCTCGTTTCACACGCTTGGTATACGTCCGATATAAATCATATTCATAATATCGTATTAATTTTGCTGGTAGCATTAAGGGTCGATATCGTTTCCAGACACATATAATAAGGGCGGCAAGAGTACCACCGTGTAACGATGCGGATGTTTTCCGATATGAGGGAAAACTCCATGCGAAGTTCGAATGGCCTCAAGGCTTATATGTTTTGTACGTAATCTCAGAACTTGTATAGTCTCCATTTACGTATGCATCGTCTTTGCATATTCAAACTCGTTCAATTTTAAAATTAGTTTTCATCTCGTTTGCAAATTAAAAGAGTATTTTTGCGCTGAATATTACGTAGTTAATTCTCTGAAATTAAAAAAGAACTAGTCTCTTAGAGAACATTTTGCTATCTAATAATTTAAATTTCTATTAATGATCTAAAAATAATTAAGTTGGATATAAAAAAAAAGGTTATTACAAAATTAAAACAAGTCTCCTGAAATTTAACGATATTATCAAAGAGCCATTTTAGAATCGGTCGTTTTCATTTCCAGATCTAGATTTGGACATTCAGTGCGATCTATTCAGTCTGTTTGTCCACATATACGCACACTTTTTTATTTGAACCGCGGTTAGTTTTTCCCCGCGATAAGGCCTCCACTCGAGAGCGCCACCGGCAATCTCGAAAGCCTTAAATCTTTTCGACGGACACATTGCCGACCAAAAAAGCAAAGATGCACGACGACTTTTTTCCATCTTCCAGGAAAATCTCTCTTGCGTTGCTCGCGTCTGGGATCATTAGCGAAAGCTGGCTTTATCCGCGTCTTATACTCAGTCCGCTAAAAATATAATGCGATTTTCTAAGGGGGATTTACACGCCGAGATGACGTTTTATATAATTAATTTCGCTGCGAGCGGACTGGGAAAAAATCAAATTAATAAACGCGAGAGAGTTAATTAAAGTATCGATCGCAGAAAAGTATAATGGACGCATTATATATCGTTAATAATGTTGGCGCTAAGTTTTTGCCAGAGCGCAAAACAATGCTCTAACAACTCATGAATAAGCGAGTGTTATTTTGTGTTTTCTTAGCTGAGTTTATTCGTACTCTGTCACCGGATGCACAGCTTTTCTTCTTCTCGTCAGTGTTCGGAAGTGAAACTTAAACTTAGGCCATAAATATAAGGATGAAATGGTGAGGATATAATGCATTTACGCTCGAGAGATATACATGCGCGGCGAATTATCCTCGTAATTTATGGTGCAACTTTTATTAATTATTCGTTTTATATGACAGTATTTCTTAATATCGTACATATTTAAATTGATTTATTGCTGTGATATATATGTGTAGATTCACCATAATATAACATGTATTTTCATTTGCTCAGTTATATAAACATTGATAATAGTAAATATTGAAATTACGGTTACCGCGTTATAATAAAATCATTACTATCGATATGAACCAATATCTTTTTTAATAATCAAATATGACTATTCGAAGGGTATGATAGTAAAATGTTTATTGTGTCAATGCGTAAGTCATTGTTGTGTTAGCGAGCGCTTTCTGCGCATTCAAGATTTAATCTCTTCTGGGACCGAAGCCGTTCCTTCTTTATTATCGCACTATATTGTCCCCGAGATAAACTTGAATTAATACACTTTAGCACAGTCCCAACGGACGCTGACCAAAATATAATTCATCACGAATCCACAAATAAACAATGAAACAACTATAAAGCGAACCGAGCGGATTATTGCCGCGGGCGCCCAAATCCGCATTCATTTATTATATTGGAACACGATTTGAGGTCAACCCGTCCGTCGGCTAGCCCTAAAACTGCACCCACCTGACCTCAGATTTTCCCGAACCACCCACGTACGAACGAACAAAAAAAAAATCGAAGAAACGTGCCCCCCATACGCAACGACATATGCAAATGGCATTATCGGGTACGGAGATCGGCCAAGTAAATAGGCTTGCGGTTAGCTCGGAGCTTTTCGGTATCCGCGCCCCGCTCTCGATATTATGTTGGCTTTCCAACTTCACCAAATCTTGTGTATCCGCTGCCTCTTCGAGTATGTACGTATCCGGTGGTAAAGTTTCGTTTCTCGAGGAGCTTACTCGCCGTCAAGAAAAGTTCGCATTCGCCCATACGTGGCTGATTATATCCACGGGATTAGCGAACGCGGACCCCGACGATAAAGTATTGAATACTAAAACCGTTATTGCCTTTATTCGTTGCGGTTTTCATAACTCGCGGCATAGTTTATACGACGGTATATTGCATCGTAACATAGTTACGATAACGCGCGCGCCAGTTAATACTCCTGTGTGCGGTTTCTATACGCGCGATGGTATCGAGATGAATCGTACGTAAACCAATATTCCGTGTACGGACGCCGCATTACGTTTCGGGCTTTTCGCAATCCCATCTTGTTAATTACGTGTCGCGTGATATAAATCCTGATTTATTAAGGCATCGGCGATGTTTCGACCGCAATACGTCCCGTGGTTCGGGCAGGCTTTCGCGCGCAGAATACGTTGTTCACCTGTGTTGTGTTGGGGAAAGTTTTACAGTCCGCTTTTGGTGGATTGCGTCATTCGATGAGCGATTGAAGCCGTTTAACAGATGTTTGTACGATCTGTTCAATTGTGTTCGAGTGTCCGACGTGCTCGTGTTTGTCTTCAGTTTCATTGATTATGTACATGCGAGTGGGTACTCAATTGGTAATTACATTATGGATTGCTAGCATCGCTGGTCTATTGTGAACCGAGAATACTGTAATGTATGTATTATTAATTTGAGTGTAATTGCTATTAGCTAAACCAATCACAAATATTATTATGATATTTTACTGTGAGATATGGAATGTTTTGAACGTGTAATTTGAGATATTGAAACCAAAAAACATTATGTTTGAAGCTAGATTCATTAGTGTGTATGCGAGGCGAAATGTGAAGATTTCATCCGGTCGCTCTAGAATATTAAAAGATTTTTTTGAGGTTTATAGCAGAAATGACAGCGCTCGTACTTCGCGTCCCCATCCGCGTAAGCGAATGAAAAAACTTTTTTCATATATTTTACGCGTCCGAAATCTCGCTCGTTAAAAGGCGACATTTTTTCACCTTTTTTTTCGGTCCGCATTATAAATTGCGCTCGTCGGCCATTATGAGCGACGCTGCGCGAAAAAATATGGCATGTGGAAAATTTTCACGGTCGCCTTTCGATATTCGGATTTCGCATAAAGCCCGCTTTCAGACTGTCGCTTTTCAGACGGATGTTGGGGTTTTTGCGTGATAATGAACACCGGATCGCCTCGTATTTCGAAATAGCTCTCGAATGTTCTTGAAGAAACATGGCGATGCGTTTCAACTTTAAAACGTCGTTATTTAACGCTTTAATGTTCGCGTTCCAAAGCGCTCGCAGATTTACACGACGTCGTTAGGGATTGTCGAAACATTCGCAACTTTGTATGAACGGATGAAGATGCTTCAAGTGTTGTGCGTAATTGGATCTCTTGACGACTTATAAAATAATCGGCGAGGACAAAAGTATCGAGTTTCGTACCCGCTTCGGTGTGGGACAAAGTGAGTCTGTTTCAATGAGATAATTGTTCTTAATCATTTGTTTGGAATGAATTATTATTATTATTATTTTTTATTTTTATAAGAGTTTTCAAAGTTTATTCCTCAATACGTTAAAAATAGTTGAAAATTTTCGTAGCTTAAATTGGTATTTAATCATTGTTATACAGCGATAAGCAATTTCCGCTCATAAAAATATAAATATTATGCTTGTTAGTGCTTCTTGAAAAAAAAAAAAATTTAATTTAATATTAATACTTTCTAATAATCAAAACCTTAAAGTTTTCTTTAGATGAAAAAAATGAAAGTAATTGATTTGATTCATGCAAAAAATAAAAAATTGATACGTTAGTTTACAAAATTGATCAGGCGGATTCATAAATCATTTCGAGTCATTTATTATGAAGGTGGCTTCAGTATCTAAATTGGTTGTAAGCCTTGTGTACCATATCGGCGAGTTAATTTACTACACGAAATAAATTTCTAGCGAAGAAGGTATCGGCTTACATCTACGAGACGAATATTAATAATATTCAGGGAACAATGTCAAGTAGGGTGAGCGTCTATACCTACTTACAATGTTATATATTTATAAGGATAGGCAGATTTTCAACGGTTTGAACGTTCCGATTTTATTAATATCGTCTACTGCTAATATTACCGTCAATGTATTGAATAAGGCGAAATTGATATTTACCTTGTTTTCTACTGTGCGACGTCTCGAAATAAAAAAAGCGAGTGTACGAAGGAAAATTTAATCGTTATTTGTCAATGCCGAGTCGCCCTCGCTTGTTTAAATCTCATCTCATTAGGAGATATATTTGTGTTTAAGAAACGGATTATTTAATGATTAAATTCGTTATTGAATAAAAACAAACGAGTCTTGAAAATACATTTTCGAATTGTTTCTGTCTCAACAATAAAATGGTATATTTTTTTTAATAAAGTTATATTAAGGAAAAAGTCTTGTCGTATTTTCAAAGGTCAGTTTTAGAATCAGTTGTTTTTGGTCCTTTGACAAGTCAAGACGTGAATTTTTTTCTGTGCTTATTAAGACACAACTCCACCTGTGTTCAATACAAAAAAAAAATTTTCTTAACCCAGTCGCAATGGCCGAATATTTTCCTTCAGAAGAACATTTGCGAAACTGCATACTCTTCCGGTTTCACTCCAAGAAAAACGCAATTATTGCTACAAGTAACATTTGCGATATTTATGGAGACATATTAGATGTCAGAAAATGGCAACACTGATACAGAAAATTTAAACCAGAAGTTTTGACTTAAAAGATGAGCCTCGAAGTAGACGACCCAATAAATTGAACAAAGCCACCATAAAAGTTGAAATTGAAAAAAACCCGACTTAAACCATCAAAAAACTATCAAACAAAACCAGCATAAAGAGGTCCATTATTCAGAAGAATCTGAAAAAGGGAATGATTTGAAAATAAGGAATTTGTGTCCATCGCGCGTTGACCAACCGTAACAAATCTCTGAGAAAAAAAAGTGTGAATATCTGCAAGCGCAAGAGCTTACAATATTATTCCTTCGCAATTCAATCACTGGAGATGAAAAATGGGTGTTTTACTTGAACATAAAGAGAAAAAAACAATGGCTTGAACGTAAACAACAGCTGATTCTAACATTTCGAGCAGGATTGCA
>JAOXNN020000001.1:2969952-2991514 GCA_028571205.2 Hydropsyche betteni
TTTTGGATTGAAGTGCACCCATATGGTATATGGGCGTACTTCAATCCAAAACAATGCGTTCCATTTTCGCGACTAAATGATCGCCGCGACTACAAATCGCAGTGGGCGCCTGGCCTTATAGTTGTTTAATAAAAAAATTCAATATTTTTGGTGATTTCACATGGCGAAATTTTTCCACATTACGCATTTTTTATAAAGTAGACGGAAGTTCCATCCAAATATACTGATGAAACCTTTCTCTAATTTTTATATGGTCAGTGATCATTGGTCACTATATTTTTTACACGGCAGTCTCTGGAACGTATTTCCAATGAAAAAAAAAGATTGAGCAAAAAGTATATTTCAAAAAATCACTTTGTTCTCACTGTTTCATGCTTTTTGAATTTTATTATAAATATATGTGGCATGAGACAGCAAATTATCTTTCGTGTTTTCCTGAAATATTAATATTTCTCGAGGTGTAATATACTTGTATTCTCATTGTATAACAAGGAAAGGATATGTTATTCAGCTTCCGAAGTTTTAAATTAGTTTCAACTGGCTGTTAACTTAAATATAAAGTAACTCGTTGAAGTTTGAAAACCACTCGGCTTTAATTGAATTTGAATTTGGATTGAATATGAATATTATCAAAATGATTTTTCCTGTTGTGAATTTACTCAATTTACGTAATTACGAATACGAGTTGTTTACTGACCGCAATTTTGATTTCGGTCAAACGAAAAATATGTTTTTGTTTATTTTTCCTTTTAATTTTCGCTTGATAAAGTTATTTAATTAAACGAATGAGTTTCATAACACTTAATGCACGTGGCAATTTTGATCTTATAAATTTTCCAAGAAAAAGTTAACCTATGTAAGCTACGATGTTAATTTCGAAGCGATCTTATTAGGCTTCATGTCAGTCGTCGAGTTTTCCATGGAAATGTCTAGATTTTCTCATTATAAGCAAACCCTTAAGAAAAACGTCGACTACTACATCGTGTACTTCCACCTCATCAAGGTGATGAACGAGGCGGGCTGTCTTTTATCCGCGGGCTTTGCCAGCACAAAAAAAAACGGGTTTCAGACTTTGAAGGCAGCGAAACCTTACTAACGATTATTTTTTTTTAACTTTTGTCGGAACGATTCAGAATGCGATAAAAACTTTTTTACTTAAAAAAGTACGCAATTCGATTGTATTGTGAAAGTTTGAATTGTCGCGATATTGTGCTGACGTGCCATTTTCAATACGCGTCGTTTTCTTTTAGTCATTTTGTTAATAGTTTTGAATTATGATTTTTTTCAAGAATGAAAATATTTTTTTTGATTATGAATTTATTTGAATAATAAAGTAAATATTATATTATATATTTTTATAAAAGCAAACATTTGATTTCGTTATTATCAATATGAAAAACATTTTCGTAAAAAAAAAGAAAATACGTCAATTCAAAATAAAAAGCATATAAGTATCGTGTACGACAAACGCGTTCGGAAACCGCTCTCGATCGCTCGACTCGCTTTAAAAGCCTTAACTCAATTTCGAACGTTCGCGTCGTAGATTTTGTCAACGTCAAAGCGTACGTGTATCTTGTTTTTTCTCCACTCTATTTTTCCGAATCGTCCTTTTTCCCCTCTCGCTTCTGTTTTATTTCCACCATAACGCAATCTGTCTAACGCAACATTTTTCGCGCCTCGTTCTCCTTGTTCCCGGCGAGCGAGCAGAGTCGGAAGCAGCGGCCATCTTCCGCCGGCATCCCGGCCAAGAAATGCCCCGGATTTATTATATTTTTCCGGTTCTGGTTCCGGCCGTGGCATAATTCCAGCCGATCGGACCCGCCACATGCCGGCCGATACAAACGGGCCGCGGCTGTAATTGATGCGCCATCTTGCGCGCGCCATTTCGCGGAGCGCGGAACGGCCGAAGGTGAATAAATATCGAGCGGGCCCTTTGATCTGTGCGCAGCTTTAAAAATTGCCACCGAATTGTGCCGGGGAGGACCCTTTGCGGTATATTGGCGGAGAGAGCCCTTTGACACGCACAAAGCGCGTCCTCGACTTATGGCCGCCGCGCTCCTCTTTCTCTCTTTGCCCGCGCGTATATAATATATTATATAATATTATGTGGGTCGTCGCAAACGAGACTAGAATATGGGAATTGGGGTCTGGAAGAGCGGCGATTTCGCGAAAGCCACTTCTGGGCTCGTTCATACGTGTGCGCACCCGTTTTCGCTACGTAGACCTTTGATGTTTTTTTTTTTTTAATTAAAACGTAGCGGTATAAAGGCTTTGAGCGATGACGCTTCGAATGCGCTTAATCTTCTTTTTTTCGAGAGATGTGCACGTTTGTGGAATTGTCGAGTTGTAATCGTTGTTTCGAAAGGATCCCATGGAAATGTTTGATCGTTGCATTGCAGAGAGTGTTTTATTACGTGTTTTCAAATGTAGATAGTCGTGTGAATACGTTCAAAGCGTTTTCGTGAATATTTTATTTTACAAAAATTTTTTTGGAATTCTTTATGTTATCATTTATTATAGAATATATAATAATAGGAATTCTTGTTGCATTTGTAATTCTATAATATTTCTTGTTGATAGATAAAAACGATTTATTTCGAAAAAAAAAAACAAATTACTCTTTGTTATATTTAAAAAAAATCAAGAAAAACGTATATGAAAAAATATTGACCGTTCGCAATAGTAGAAGAATGCAACCGCAAATTTAAAAACGAAACATAAAAGATTCGCACTTCGAAACGAATATCGCCCTTATCTCGGACGCTATTCGTCCCCGGGACAAATTGCAGCACAAACTCGTTCGCAACACACACGCGCACATATACGAATTCTCTATTTTTATTTTTCCCCCGTCGGAAAATACAGAAGCACTTCCCGACGACAAACGACCCGCGAATCGTTCACCTTTCGAACCGCTCTCGCTTTCTGCGCTATCTCACCGAGGCACGTCCGTCGGTCCCTACCACCAGCCATCGGCTTTAAGTAAATACTTATTTATGAGGAGCGCTTATCGGCGTAATGGGAACGTAATTTAGCGGATGCTGGAGCGAGGGGTTAACGAGCCGACGCCGATGGTGAAGGCTCCGTCGAACGAATTGGAGGTAAATGATTTGGATGCGGTCCATGGGGGGAGAGGGTGGCGCATTTTTGAATGGGTTATGCGAAAAGTTGTTGTGGATGTATCGCTGTCGGCTGCGGTCGATTCGGGTTTATGGGTTTTAGAATGAATGGGGATTGTTTAAATTTGGTCGGTAATGGTTGTTTTTGAATATTTTGCGTATGAATTTTAGGAATTTGGTTGAGGTGGGCGTGGTGGGTTTCATGTTTTATGGATTTCGAATCAAGTATTTTTTATTGCGTGAAGTGGGTGTTCGTCTTGAAAATTTTATACGAAAAATTTCGATGTATTGAAGATGGAATAAATGACTTTGTATTTTATGTAAGAGAGTGTGTTTCGATGGGTTTTATTTCATTACGTAGAATATTTGAGTAGATCAAAAACTCACATTGGAAAATGTAAAACGTATCCAATTTAAGTTTTAAAAAATTAATATTAAAATGGAGAAAAGCTGAATTTCATTTTAATTTATGTATAAAATGGGAAGCAAGTATAAATATATAAACATCAATTCATTAGTTATGCAAGATTTTCTAGCATATACTTATTTAAAAAATAAAAGATTACAAAGAATGTTTAATATGTACTCGCACAAAATATGAGAAAGCTATTCATCCCCATTACAGTTTTCATACAAAAACGCTACTAATTACAAAGTTTCATACTCTCGTACGTACACGATTCTTACATTTTTAAATATCGCTAAAATTTCCACTTATCAAAAACTTCAAAGAAATAAGCAAACGACGCCTTCGCAAATTAAATTAGATCCGCAAGCGCTTCGACTTCGCAACGTCGTCCCCTATTAGAACCTACAAAAAACGCGCCAGTCTACAATTGAAACCCTCGACTTTACTCCGACATTATTATACACCCTGGAAGCAAACATTTTTGCGAATTAAACAGCGCGACGCAAATTATTCCCGCGGGAACCGCACTCCGACACAGTACGTAAGTGCGGCCGTCCGTTTCGCGTTCCAGTTTGTTTAGGACGGTCGCTCCAGGGCGGAACGAATCGGTCCCGTTTCGATTTATCGACTTTTGATGTCGATATTGATACCGACCCCGTATACGGGCGCAAAATTACGTTATTATCGAGCGGGGGCGCTCGACCGGTGCGAGTTCTCGCGCGCAATTGTGCCCGTAAATACGCGCGATGTGTTGGCTTTTTGAGGATGGCCGAATTTATGAGCGCCGTTCGGATTTATTGCGCACGGTTCGGATGCGTAGTGATTTTGTAATGGTGGTGTGTTTCCGTTTGTGTTTTGTTGCAGGTTTGTTGGACGGTATGGTTTCGATTGGTCGTTGAAGTTGAGAGATGTGCGGTGCGGTCGGCCGGTGGATGCCATCGCGTATAGTTGGTCCTTAGATTGTTGAATGAGGGATATTTTCTATGTTGAGGTCTTTCGTTTTTATTTTTTTCTTTTTTAATGTAGTTAATACACTGTTCTCAATAAATACTATCGGACGTGTTTTGAACGTGAAGAAGAAGATTTTGGAATATGAAAGAATATATTTGTTGTATAATGTTAATGTTATTGATTTTTTTTGTATGGATTCGACTCACGACCGAAGTTTAGGAACGTATATCTATCGTATTTCGAGAACAACCTGTAACTAATTTCATATTAGAATCTAAAATCAACCATAACCATACTTTAAAATAAATTTTCAAAATATTAAAATGCTCTTATGAATTTAGAACATTAAATTTATAATAAAATACGATACGTGAATTCGCATTAAAGCGCTGTCTTTCAGCAATATTAAGGTTTTACTTTTCATCGTCATATCTCTTTCTGACACTCAACGAACATACTAGCTAAAAGGAGAGAAACATAGTTCGTGCGTCCATTCGTTATGAACTAGATTACAGGACAAAGTGAAGTCGTATATAGTCCAAAAGGTAGATAGAACGAGGGCAATTTGCATGCATTGTAGGCTGATGTTTGATAGTGATGGAGGATCAGGTCGTTGTCGACTGAATATTGTTATTAGTGGTACCAGCAAATCGTCAACGTTGACGCCAATTAGCGTTAAATTGTCGCAGGAGCCGACCTTCCGTAGTGACATCGAATTATAACTTCGATTAGAACTTGAAAGCCTAGATCAGTGGTTAACGGAAAGTTGCGGTCGTCACACTGAAATTTCTGATCAGTTTATACGGTTGGTGAATATATTTTTGGTGATAATCTTGTATAAAGTTTCGTGGATGATGAAAGAAAATTACAAAAATATGTATTTATCATATATGTAGAAAAAATTTGTACCATAAAGTTTATTGCATTATATCGAAAAATACACGAGTTACCACATTTGATAATAAAACTAACATTTGCATCTGAAAAAATTTCCAATTCTTCACATATTTTTTGTCATCATTAGATCTTTGGTAAATTTTTTTGTATACTCATATGTAGTAAAAATCCAATGCGCTTTTACACGGACTTAGTTTTATAAAGCTGAGCCGGCGCCAAATCACTCCAATCAAACGCGTTCCGTATCGCCCTTTTCGTTTTTATTATCATTTTCGCGCAACTCTTAGCATATTTATAAGACTCATGAGCGAAAAACAAAGACATAAATTGACAAGCGTTACTTAAAGAAAAACGCAAGGGTCACCTTTTGTTCAAAGGGAGAGAACTTTCAGACGGCAAGGCGTCGCGTAATCTTCCATAGCGAACGTTCGCAAAAAAAAAGTATTGCTCGAAAAGTGTCATATTACGTCTTGATGTTAGGTTCAATGTGTCTCGACGTTGTCACATAAAGGCATTAGATTTATGATGAGTATTTTGCGCTTTTCATCTTTATCATTGTTATTACATATATTATATAATTTCGAGTGACGCCGGTTGTAGGTGACCTTTTAGTTTTTGGTAAGTTCGTTTATTGAAAGGTATTTCGTTCATTAATTTAAGATATGTATGACATTACATTTAAGAATGTACTATAAAGGAATATAATAATTTGTTTTGGTGTTAGAAATAAAACGAATAAAATTATTAATGGCTGCTAATTAGGAACAAAGAATACATACTGTATTTTCCTAATTGTGACATTACTGATAATGTAATCATAGTGAACGTGTGTGTTTTTTTTAAATTATTTGCTTTATCGATATCATTCACTAAGTCATTAACTAAAAAAAAATTAAAACAAAATAAGCCTGAAATATAAAATGTATTCGGCTATTTAATAGCATTCCATATTCAAAATTGTAAAGGATTTCTGAGGTCGCCATACAACCGCTAAAATAATGAGCTAAAATCACGTATATTTTTTCATATTTCATAAATAAAAACCTTTTTTTTTCAGAAAGATTTGTGAGGTTTTTTTCTCACAAACCCAGCGGGCTTGGTGTACGTTCGCGACAAAGCGAATTTATTCAATTACACAAATCCTCATCCATATATTATTATTGCGGCGTCGAAATCCTCCCTCGTCGAGTTTCCCGTTATGTATTTCGCAGTTGGAATTTTCGACGGCTTAGCCCAAATATGTTTTAAAAGGATCATCTGAATCCTTTCGATGTAAAAGAGTTTCCAATTTCCTCGCTTCCTTTGAACAGATAAAGCTCGCGCATACGACTCCGATCGGCCTTCGCATTTCCCTTGGAAAAACGACGTGCACGAACTTTCGAAACAAACTTTTTCAAGGGAAAACTATTAGTGTAAAAATTCAGCACTTTGGCACACATACGTGTGTTGGTTTCGTTCTTTCAGACGTTCTGGGATTTTCGTATGTACGTGTGTTTGAAACGTCTGTAAAATTTACGTCCACGGCGAGAGCGGCTGGCACTATTTAGAATTCAGACGCGAACAAATGTAGGCTTTTAGTGCAATATGTAGCAACACTTAAAATATATTTTTTTGACGTACATCTTCCGCTTTTTACACAGCACTCTCTTTTTCCAGGATATTTTAAGCATATGCACAACGTACGCGTTATAAAAAATGAGCGCAAACGTTCATTTTTGCGAGACACACTAGCTCGATACATTTTTTTATATCAAAGGCGCTATAACATCATAGAAATTTGAAACAACGAAAGTTTATCGAAAAAGTATTTTTCTTTTCCATTTCAATCTAAATTATTTAAAAAGTTAGAACTTGTATAATGTTTCTGTGTACTTGTATAATATTGAAGTAGCTGAAATGAAACGACACGACGATCTTGCGGAAAAAAATCGCGCAACCAAGCAACAAACGAAATCATCCGCAGCAAACACAGAGCCTCCCTCCACCGCCGACTGCCTATAATTACGTAGTTTTTTCGATTGCCGTTTTTCCACGAAGAACCATAGCGGCGGATAATAAAAGAGCGGAATCAGCCGCGAAATGCGACGATTTTCCGGCGGCGCGCGACAATCAAATTATTTCCGCCGAACCGGCCCAATCGACAACTCAGCAGGAAAATTCTCCCTCCTCAGACGATTTTTCCGGAATCAATTCGGCCGCGCCTAATTTTCAACTCACGTCTCGCTCGATATTTTCGATTTGTCGGCGGGGCACGGTGGTAATGACGGCTGCGGGATGCGAGTCGTGCCGATTCCGCAAACAAGGCACGACAAAGACGATCAATAAAAGCAGCCAGAGTAGAAGTCGTCGCCTATTTACTATTCAGGCCCGTAACGAAATCCGCGTTCGCGCAAACCGCGCCCCCCGGACAAGTCGGAGGAAATGTGACAAATCCGTTGCTTACCCACTGTTAGTGTTCTCTGTAGGCAGTGGTGGAGGTCGCTAGGTTGCCAAGTTTATAATTCGATTCGTGGCTGCTTTCCTGTTGAGGTGGGTTGTGGACGTACTGTGGTTTTCGAATTGGGCGTGGAAGGGTTGCTGAGAGGTTTTATTTGGATTCGAAGACGATAATGGTTTGATAATGTATTTTCGTCTTTAATTGGTTAATACTATATTGGTTTCTATAACATATGTGAAATTCGTCGTAAGAGCTCTATGTATCGTTTATTTTAGAATTTGCATTTGAAGTGGGGTTGTATATTGAGTCGAATACGTGTCTCCGACCTGTGAGAGAACCGAGCTTGAATGCAAACGAATGACCAAATTAAACCCATAGAACGTTCTAGATGGCGAAAAATAGTCTAGAAAAAATATCAAACGAACGCTTTTACTTTAGCTCCGAACTCGCACAAAAAGTTGAATCGTTAAAAAATGAAGAAAAAATTAAATAAACTCGAGTCCGGCGCGGGTCCTCTCGAACACAACTACTATTATACAAAACGACGCCCAGCTACGCCACTGAACCTCGTCGATTTTTTTTTCTACGAAATTTTTTTACTCTACTATTTGGGCCCGTCGCAAAGCGAACGCCCTCCCGACGGATTTACATATAATGACAAGGAATTTTCCGAATTTTTTCCCTTTTTCCGGAGGACCCGCCCGCTTTCTCGACAGTCGCGCCGCGAACGAACGTCGGCGTTTTCCCTTTTATTTCGAATCGGCGCGGCAAAATTTGCATGCCGGTGATTTTTTCCTAACACAGCCTCACTTCTATTCAGCCAAAAAACAGGAATGGGACGGGAACGAAAACGACGCTAATTCGGCCGCCGTTGAGGCGTTCGCGAGCGGCGATGACGGTTACTCGCGCGACATCATTACTGGCTGGAGCCGACGAAGATGGATAATGGTGGCCGGGATTAAGCTGGATTTAATTTAAGTTTAGCCGCGAATTTTGAGCCACGAATAAATTCGGGGTGCGAAAACGTCTTTTTAACGCGCCGGGGATTTGAAGCGGGCGAATTAATTCGCTCGCTTTATTGACGCTTATCGTCTGAGCGACGCGATCTCGTCATTTTGCGACGTGTCGTGTTCTGTTTTTGGGGGTGCTTTTCAAATTTGGGACTGGTGAAAATGAATTTTAATTTGTTTAGGATGGTTTTCTCGGTGAAATTTCGAGAGGTTTGAGATATTTGTGTTAAGTTTATTTTTTTTGTTTATATCGCAAATTTCGAATAATATCGCACGTTTGTGAATGAAGCAAAAGTGAAAATGAATTAAATCGGAAATTTCACTGCGACAAAAAAGTAATACAATTTTTATCTTTGGTACATATCGAAAAAAACATCAATTTTATTTTCTTTTGATATATAATATATTATATAATTTTTATTAAATATGAAAAAGCTTTATATATCCAGATATTGAATATTAAACATTTTTAATAATTCTATATTCAAGATACAGATTGAAGAGTAGAATACTTCGAAGGTTTTTTTTTTTTATATCTTCAGAATAAAGTACTCGCGAAATTCGATAAACGATTTACTAGCAGACTCTGTGTTTTATCGATTTCGTCTACAAGAAAAAATCAAAGGGCGAATTTTATTTGAATTTCATGCTGGCGGTGAGCTTTGATTTTGGTGTCAGCTGATTTGAATGATTCATCTGTTTTAAGATCGTCGCTTCGTAAGGGGACTTAAGCGTTCTCGAAGGCTTTAAATATTAATGGAGTTTGAAAATTTGTTTATTTTGAAAGTTGCGCGAATCCTGTTTTGTTTCGTCCTAAATTCCGAACCCTCACAACGAGGGACGTATCCCATTAGATAATACTTAAAGTTCGCTAGCCTATATTAGCTGGGAGATTGGTTTGACCTTTAACTTGTTAACTATGGGTGGTTTCAGAAAGTTAACACGCTGAAATCGGTACTACCGGAATATTTGATTTGATATTGTTCTATACCGCGGACGTGATTCCATCACTCAAACAATCTACACGTTTTATGAGAAAACTTGCAAAATGCTATATTGGTAATATCAAGAATCTTAAGGCCTTCCTTTGTGACGCTTTCTGAAAACCAAACCATATACGTATAGCACTTATCCGAAAATAAATTTAAGCCGTTCGATCATGTTTGCGAAAATTCGAATTATTCGTCCAAATTTACGATGTCCTAAAGGGCGTATTGTATGAAAGTTGAGTGAACAAATTTCGAAGGCCGTCCGTAAATAAATCGTTTTCTAAAAAGCCTCGTTCGAATTTGATGTCCGCTAATGCCTTTGATATCTTTTGATTTAATTATCTCCGTCTCTTCTCCGGTTACGGTCAGCGTTAATAAGGGTTTGAATAATGTATTTCGAAATGAATATTTTCCGGTGCGCTTTGTCTTAATTTGCGATTTTATAAATTCACATTGAGGTCATTAATTAAATCATTATTTACATTAGTAATTAAGTAAGCGCCGCGATTATTTCGTCGCTCGTGTTTATTAAAATATTAAATTAAGCGATCGCGCACAAGTCCAGAGAGGAAATGGAAACAATGAAACTCACCTGATTTTCGGTCGTAATTCATCTCGGCCCCTTTTTTCAGCTTCATATTTTTTTAATTACGGCCATTTAAACGTTGCGATACGGCCTGAGCTATTGGAAAACTGGCCCCGGGGAGATCGTTCGCGAAGTTTTCATGATCGCGCCTCGTAACTTTCGAAATTGCGTTTTCGCGTGAGCTCTGCCCATGAAAAAAATAGCAAATAAAAAACATACACGTAATCGAATAAATAACGCATTATAAACGCGCCAATGGATCGTTATGCTTATTAACAAAATATTTTCTTTCAATCTGTGCGCTCTCGCGAATTCTCAAATGACTTCGAATTAAATTTCGGCTAACTTGTTACGTTTGCGCTCTTTTGTCTGCGTTCTCTATAAATTTCAATCTGTTTTTAATTGAAGAAGGAGGCATTGAAATAAAATATCGTTTTTTTTTTGTTTTAAATGAAACATTCATTTATAAATATAACTATTATTTACAACAAATTACATCTTACGAATATAATACATGTATTTATTACACGCAATTTTTTTGCTAATACTTTTATTTAATCAATAAGTTTTGAGTGAGAACACTTTGTTTTTTGATATAAGAACGTTCGCCAAACTTAACTATCACATATCTCGGGTGTTTCAATAGATTGTTTCGAATCATTTTCACCCTCACATATACATTTATAATTATAGAATAAAATCTAGTTTCATATTTGAATTTTTCACTAGACGCCATCTCCGGCAAGGGTGCTCATATGTCAGCTGACTATGGGCAAAACTGTGGCCAGCAGAACAGCCAACAGCGTGCAGAACCTTCTTGGACACAATAAATCTCTGCAGCTGGCTCCGCTTTGCATTGCCGCCGGATTTTCCCCTGAAAACGAACCAAAAGGTCAGTCAGTGTTTTTGTACATTAAAATAGTTTCACTGACGTAAATAATTATATAAACAAAAACTTGGATTGTTTGAATACTATAAATAAAAAAAGGTTTAAGTATAATTTTAAAAATTTTGAGATAAAACGATTTTTGTGGAAAAATTCCTATAGTCGTGCACGCAATCGATACAAGTTCGTTTTTTATAATATGTACAATTAAAAGTCGATTTGGGGACTTCGACCATATGTTAAATCATTGACGTTGATATATAGAATATATAATATTAGCCCGCCCGTGGTGTAGTGATATGTTCCATGAACTATCAATACAATGACGATGGTTTAAATCGCAAATAGACTAGAGTAGGACTCTGTTTATAATACCTAATTAATCGTCTCAGATAGTTATTTAAACATTTGATCAAAAAAAATGAGATTTGAATCTTTCATTTAATGAGGCGATTCCAAAAATGTTTTTCTATCGTCCACCATTCAAATTGTATATTTTAATATGTACCTGCATTACGATTATTTGTGACAACAATTACAAATTATCTTCGGTGATCGGTGTATCAATATAGTGCGATATGCGCGTTCGAATTGTCAATCATCCTTCCTATCTCGACGATGAAATGATTTAATAGTGACTTTGGCATAAAATCTTTTACGTCACGGTGACATGATTGCATTTATGTATTCACAAATAAACTTAAAAATACATAAATAAATATTTCTGTCATAAAACTGATTTTGAATATTTCTGCACTCAAGTTCTTTTTAATTTCAGTATTCATTTGAGTGAAACGAAATCTTACCATTGAATATGTGTACGTATATGCTGGCAGGGTGGGCGTTATTTGGCACGCAGGAGTAGTTTCCTGCATGGGACGCACTAGTAGCTGGAATTATCAGATCGCTGCTTCTGGCAGTCAGATCGGTGCTCACGTTCACGCCTCGATCTTGATCGTAATTGATCATTCGGCTGTTGTGATACCTGGGGACGTCGAACAGATACGTGTAAATGTGGATTATGGTCGCAAAGGTTTAACTGTTTCTAGTGCTCGATGCGTTTCAGTTTAATGGATGTTTCGCGTTCTTAGTAATTTTCTAGTGCAATTAGCGATCGCGCAGCTGCAGATGCAGCCGTTTTAAGTGGTCGTCGTCGTATTTAATATACGAAAGTAAGCTGAATTGCTCGTTGTTTTAGCGAGAGAAAGGCTTTTGTTCAAATGGTTAAAAGTAATGAACAGGGAAAAGTTTTATAAGGTTTTGTTTTATGTGTTTTTTTTTGTCGTTTAAAATTTACTTTAGCTTGTTGCGAAAAATTTGTATTGTCTTTATGATTGATGCATATTTTATACAAAAACTTTTGAGAATTCGTTTCAGTTCAATATTTGATTAATTCTGACAAATAAGTCAAAGAAAAACATTCATATTTCATTTATAACTGTTCATTTTTCTTTTCATTTTCTTCTGAGAGAAAAATGAAAATCTTTCACAATAGATTCTTGTCCTAGTTTGCTCAAACTATCGATTGAGCTGATAGCCTCTGCTTGATTACAAATTAGTATATATATACATATTTATTTCAGTAACTTTAATTTATTTTACTCAAATAAAAAGAATCATGATTAAATTTTTAATTTACAATTTACCAAAGGTTTCATTCAATATAAATTTGAATTAGAATGTTTTTTCGAGTATTTTAAATAAAAAAATCTCCCAGAAATACTAAGATAGTTTCTCGCAACCGCAACATAGATACCGAAAATAAAACGATATATTTTTACAGAATGGAAAACTTATGTTTCCCTTTGTCATAATAAATATAAAGGCCCCTCTTTATTTATGAAACGCTCTCGTATGTAGGCCTTTATTGTACTATGTTTATGCGAAGGTTTCTAATTCGGCCCCGTCTACACAGGGTCGGAGCATAAAATATCGATCATGTCTGATACACTCACCAAAAGACGAAAGCTGGAGCCTCTGTGGTTTTCAGAATGACGCATTGGAGTCGCAAAGCCGAGCCCGGTTTTATGTATTTATCCGCGGGACCTGAAATTTGTGCTCTGGCCTCTGAAAAAAAATTCGGACGTGTATAAAGGGCATACGTGGAAATAAAATAGGATGGAAAAAAACAGTGCGTAATCGTAAAAAGTGAAAATTTACGGCTCCATTCCGACGTTCGGCCATACACTCGTCCCGCGTATTTATAATTTCATTGCATTCGTGAAACGTGTCTGCCGCGAAACGTTCATAAACAACGGAACAATGCCGCCGAAAAAAGATATTAAAAAATATCGCGTTATCACGTCCATGTGTGAAAATATAGGGTGGTCTAAAAATATACGTGCGATGGCCTTTAATTGCTTGGGATTGCGTATATGCTTTTTTATGGTATTTAGCTTGATGATTCTGTAAGCGAGATTGATGGTATGTTGAGGATTATGCGCGGAAGCTTGTTTGGGTTTCATTATATGCAATTTATGCAATGTCCACTGTACGACAAGGGCTTTCTGGTAATATCTTGTGTGATAAGGGAAAGGTAACTTTCGAGTGGTTAAATAGTGAAACCATTTCTTGCCAAATTGTGTCAAGACAACAATCTAGCAATCGGATGTATTTAAAGTTAATAAGATTTGAACACAAAACTGAAAATACTGTTATTTCGATGTATTTTTGATGTTTATTAATAAATTTCATCTTGGTATAGGATTGAAATTTTTTGTAATCGATTGAAAAATTAAGTAAATTAATTTTTTAAATTTTGGTTGATGTCAGGTAAATAAAATATAATGCATGTATATTTTGAGAACACCCTGTTCATGGAAGTTAAATACGTACGTGCACGTTAAAACGTGTTAATCATCGCAAATCTCCGGATTTTCCGTTCGACGTTTTTTTTGGGAAAATTTGAAAACGCGCGCATGGGAAATTAATTTATCAAATTATGAAGCGCCCGAGTTAATTAATGAAACTGTTGCGGTGGAGGGCGCTGTATTGCCGAAATTTCCCTAACTTCTTATGTAATTTTATTTCAAAACTGCCTCAGTAATGAAATTTTAAGAAAGACCACAGAAGTCGATTAACGTTCCATTGTGAAATTTCTATTGCTGATAATGAAATTAGCCTGAACAAAGAAAAAGGATGAAAGAAATATTAATTATTTCCCAATTATCGGACGTTTAAGATAAATATTCCATTGAAGTATTTATTTGACCAAATTATGATTGATTGCATCCGCGGAAAATGGTTATCCACTGTATATATTTTTTGTTTGAAAATGCAATTTTCTTTTATGTTTTGTGAGCAAATTTCATTAAAAATTCAAAACTTTATTTATAAAGCTCGCGTATAAAGTTTTGAAGAATATCAAAAGCCGTGATTTATTTTGATCGTTTATAAAGTCTTTCATTATATTTTTTTTTCGGGTTCGCTCAAGCGATTTACTCACTGAAGTTTTACTGACTGCAATAATAAGTTTTCTAAATAATATACAGAGCTAACATACGGTTTAGCCGTGAAAAATTTCACAGTATCGTCCGAAATTTGAATAATTCTACAATATATTACGTGCGAAATACATCGCTTTGGCACAGATAAAAAATGGTCAATTTAAAAGAATTAATGCGAGAATCGTGAATTTATTCATGGAATTTATAATTCTACTGATTACCACCTCTCGGTGAAATTAATCAATTTCTTGGCGAAGCCATGGATCATTGTCTCACCTACGACGTTGAGCTGAAGAAAAATGCTGGTGGGTGGATGAGAAGACACTTGGCACTCGTATAGACCGGCATCTCTTTTCTGGACGAATTTTATTTGGAGACTCCAATCCTGGACAAAAAAATTGTATTGAGTAAACTTTTCCATTGGGCAAAGAGAAATCTCATCGCTGAAATACATTGAAGGGGAGAGTTAGATAAATTTGTGTTATTTAGGCGGGTTTCTTATTTTCGTTTGTGGGAATCCAAAGCGTAAACAAGTTTTGTGTTAGTTAAAAAGATCAATTGAATTTGTTTTAAATGTATAAATAAATACTTTTTATTTAATTTTTCAAAAAAAATTTTGAAATGTAAATAAAAAAAACTCAAATGCAAGTTCATTCTGTAACACAAAAAAAATCTACAGACAACTCAATTAATCATGTATCTAACTTTTACAATCAATCACTACTATTTACGAAAAATATGGATTTTGTTGGCTAGTTTTAAACTAAATATTTTTTAAATTATTTCCAAAAATTTACAGAGTTTCCTCAACATGATCGTACATTTGCTTTTGTTCGGCTTGAGTAAACACTATGTATTCATACGAGAATATTTCTAAATTGAATTGAACTAGAAAGTAGTGCGTTTTTATAGAATATAACAACAGCTATACAATTTGTACATGTGTATTATATATACGCAAAAGCAATCGCCTCGGTCGAAAATATCCCTTTTTGAAAATGAAATTCCGATTTTGCGCTATATAATTAATCAATAGAAACGTCAGTTCTTTCATGTGATTTCACTACGCCCCGGCAAGAAAACTTCGTCTAATATTAATTTCAAAGTCTTTGAATTTCATTAACTATTGAACGTAATTACATTTGAAAGGAAATCTAGCGTCTTTTGCCGAGTTGAATTTAATACGCAAAATATTTTCTTTGTACATGCGTAATAACGCGCCAATTTACAAACGATTCCAATTAGCTAATTACACTGGTGACAATTTCATAAATTGAACTATTCAATACTTGATTGTCGAAAATTATTTGATTTATAATAATTGCGCACAGTAATTGCGTAATGTACAATGTAGAAACCACATAAACACAGCCTCTAAATGGCGCTTCCCACAATTACACGAACGTTTCAATTAACGATAATATTTTTACTTCGAATCGATCGTTACATAAATTAACGATTTTTTACTAAAATCGTGCGATATTTTTCATAATATTATAAAACAGCGCCAACATCAAAATAACACCACCCCCAATACAATTCGCATGAGAAAGCGCCAACCTTATACATATAGATGCCGCGAATAAATTTCAACAGAGTCCCTCGCCTGAATGAATGCAAGGAAATATGTAACGGAAAACGATCTTTTTTCCCAACCATACATACACAAAGAGGCACCGAACCGACGCGGGACATTTCGCAAATCGGACGAAAGTGTTAGCGGCACGCGCTCGCCGCCGCACGTAATAAAGCCTTTTATGCACGTACCAGAAAAACCATAAAACGCAACTGACAAAAGATGCACGATGCCCCCGCCATCCTTCCCGCATAATATATATCTAGCGGCCACATTAATCTAGAGCCGGTAATGGCCAACCGCGTCCGCCCACAGCACGTGAACCCCCGAAACCCCCCGTGGGAAGCACGTGAGCATCCCATCCAGCCACCCCCCCATGGGAAACTCGGTCCGTTTCCACTGGTATAAATAAAAATCTGCTGAATTTTTACGGGCGGCAAACCCGAGTATGTAAAAATTCGACCGGCGTGTGATTGTTCGGAATAAATGAATAAAAAAGTGTCTGCAATGGGCGGCGGAGTGAGCCTCGCGGTGTTCGCGGGTGATGGATATAAAACGCTTGGACACAATCGGGAATATTCGATTGATTTTTTTCTTTTGTTTAGTTTCGTTGACATTAGTTTTTATGTGGGGTGTTAGATTGTTTGCGCATGAATGATGCATGAACTGTTGGAATGATGTCTAAATCTGAATAAAAGTCGTCTGTTTGTAACGTCGTTAAATTTAAAAAATATTATAAATTGATGTAGAAGTGAATGTCAATTTTTTTCTTTCTCATCAGATTTATAATTTAATTTTCTCGAAAAAGGTTTATTTTTACTTCTATTTTTAAAAGATAAATGAATGGGTCGAATTTGACAATATTATATGTTTTATACCTCTGAATGCTGAAAATGAATAGCTTGATATCGCTCGTCTGATGTGTATGTCGTAAGTGCTACGGTCAAAAGATGTCTGTCTTTTCTTCTGATCCATGAGACCTGCAAAAGCGATTTTGTCAAATTTAATTTATTTAAAATAAAATTCAAACTCAATTTCGTTTCATAAAATACTATATTTTATAGAACGAAACGCATAAAAACAAATTCAGCTGACGTTAGATGAAAAATATAAAAACACAATATTTCGCACCTGACTCGCGACCTTTTCAATTCTACGAAAATAAATAATATTTATATCTCAATTTTCTTTAGATTCACAACGACAACGATTTAACTAAAACACGATAAAGCTCGAAATGAACACGAGCGCCGTTAGTTCACAGGATGAATTTTCCACATGCGACGAATAAAATTAAATTTAATCCGTCATATCTCGGGATGTTTTTTCACTGTGATAAAATACAAGATTATTCATTTATAACAGAGAAATACGTAGGCTGTCATCCGAAAAAACGTTGACCCGCTTAAATCGCAAGCTCGTTAGAAGCGCGTCGACTGGCGAGTGTACTGGCGAACAAATTTATGTCGAGTCATTCAAATGACGCCTGTTTCAAATTATCCATCCCCTCGGGAGCAAATTAGGAAATGTACGAGACAATTTTTCATCCATAAATTTATTTAAATTAACGTTCCGATTCGGACGCTCTCAACATTCATCTTGACTTAAAGAAAATTTATTCGCGCGAGCGTTTGCCGTTTCCCGGGAAATATTTAAATTATCATTACGATCGCCGAAGATTAAATTTTCCCTCCTTGCTTCACGTACGCATATATTTAAACGTAATATAATGAGATAATGTGAATTTGATGCTAATTTATGCGTGTATTATTCAAATTTTTGTTAATGGTGATATTAAATGTTTGAATTTCACTTCACCTTAGAGTTATTTTAAAGGTTATGAAAATTGAATAAGAGCATTTTCTTTTCACAAAAAAGTGCGTTGAAAATTTTGGAATAAGAAATTCGATCGAAAAATCTGGATTTCTGTTTTTGTCTTAATGCTTTCATTTCGAACCATCCCCTTTACATGTTTATCATTATCCTCTATGTATATAAAAAGTTATTCGCAATCGCGTACGAAAAATACAAATAAGAAAAGGCAAACACAGAGAAGTATAATAAAATACTTAGAAACTTTCTCTAACATCGCTGTTTAGAATGTTAAGTACTCATTTATATGTCAGGGACCTTTCTCTGGGATTACAAATGCTTACTTTGTTTCCCTGCGGGATTAAGTTGCGATTTTTTCGGATTGCTTTTTATATAAAACGTGAGTTTTTATGTATGGTTTTTTTGCTAGACATAAATATATATATATGTACATATTTCTTAAATGGTCAATTTTTCACACATGTCTGTAAATTACTTATTAAACTAGCATGCAATTTATCATACTGCTTGAAATACAGACTGTTATATTTGCAAAAAAATGAAACGTATAAATAAAATATTTCTAAAACTCGTTTCTTAAAATATATTTAGACGAACAATTTTAACCGCAGAGTTATTGAAACCACCTTTCTTCCGACCATGTCGAACTTTTTGAAATGCGTACGGCCTAAAGTTAATTAATTTTAGAAAATGATTTATGTACTTACTAATACCTACAAAATTTAATTATCTATCTAGACCGAATAACATTTTCATTTTCGATACTGAGAAAAATTCAAAGACTAGCCCCGAACAGATTTTTTTTTTAAATTTCGAACTCGGTAAATTTCGGAGATTTTTTTACAGATAAAAAAGGTCATAGAATCTATTCTGCTATTATATAATATAAAGAACTTTTAAACTAAACTCAAATCTTGCCTATAAATTTCGGTACACGACGAGCAGCTTCCCAGTGAAAACTTATTTGACCGGGTCTCTCGTCGAGGCCCGAGGCTAAGCCGTAACTGGTGGAGGTTCACTAATGTGGTTTTAATTTTTCGCCCTACTTTTTGAGGCTGGGTAACCTTTTCTGGAGCTTTCTATGGGTTTCATGAGCACAAAAAAGGAGGAGACGTTGGCCTATGGAACTAAGGGTAAGATGGCGAAAGCTTTCCTGATAATACGCCTGGAAACACATCTGAACGGACCATTAAATCTTCAATGAAATTTTCTTCTGATCAACTTTCAACCTTCTTGCAAGCGACATATTAAAGGACGCAAACTTTTCCGTATTCTTTGGCACATAAATTTGTTTTTTTCGTAATTGAACGATTGGGTGAACAGTTTGCCTCTTTGATATTTAAATAAAATACATACATAGATTTTCCACGCAGATTCTTAGGATGCTAGGTAGAATTTTGAGACAGTAATTATATTTCATCAAACTTAAAGGATTTTATATAAACTTGTGCAATTTAACAAATATCATTTATTTTACGAGACGAAATCTCAGTCGCACTTTGAGTCATGGATTAACGAAATTTCTAACAAATTTGGGCAATGGAAATTGGAAACTTCCCACCCTCAAAACCCGCAGGGCAAAGTCACCCCATCTTTGAACCCACCCACCAATCCGCCACCCACTTGCGTTCAATCCGCCAAAGTATCGTAAATTATCTCGCCGTTGTTAGCAACGCACAATTTATGGCTCGCCAAAACTTTCAAGACGTACGTCGTACGTACCAATGCGAAAGGTAACCGAGAACGCAAAACTTCGACGAAAACTTTATTTTTTCACTTCCCACTTTCCAAGGGTTTTCTCTTCAATTTTCTAACAATTAAGCGAAATGTCGAAGCGTGCTTTTTACATTCATGGTAACAAGCTCGACGCATGTTCGCAATTTAACTTTCAGTTCCGCGTGCTTAACTTGCATATGAATATACATTTCTGTGAAAAAAAAAACTGTGAAAAACGTCTCTCTGATGACCCGAATTAATTCCCTTACATTTCATGTTTGTATATTCACTCATTCGAGTCATTAACGTTTTCCGCGTTGGGAAAATTAGGGGAAAAACGCTTTCACGAAATGGGCACTTTTCCGTTTCGAAAACGTCGTTATGCGTACGCATGTCTCAATTTAAAAAAAAAAGTAATCTTGTTCTTTTTTACATTAGATCTTGGATGAGCGTTTTTACAAAAATTCTCTTTGAAAGGAAATATAATTTACAAAATAAATGGTGGGAACTATGAAAAAAGTTTCCAGTAGTTAAGTTTCCGCAAAACGATTTCGGACAAATTTTTCCAAGTTTGTAACAGAAACATCCATGTATTGGCTAGACTTAACTTTAGACTGGAAATGCATATTGGCAAAATTTTCTGCTGTCTGAAAAAAATTCAATAAATAAAAAATTCTTGATATGTTATACAATAGATATAAACGGATACTCCAAATATAATCAAAAATAAATTAAATTTCGTATATTTAAAGAAAATAATATAACTCGAACGCGTATCAAATTCCCGAAAAATAATAATTACATTTATAATCCCGCAACAAAAAAAAAAATATAAATGTCAAACGAGAAAGCAACGAATCTAATTCCAACGACGCGAAAGCACGAAAATTGCGAAAAAATTTTTAGACCGAACATAACGGACGCGCGAATTTAAAAAGCGCTCCGGGCGATAGCTTCGGATACCGCTGTTAGGTCACGCAGGGCGGGACCTCACTTTAACCGAAGGGTGGTTTTCTTGAAATATCAGATCCTCGGATCTCGCTGGCGTAACCGAAAGCCACTCCGTCGAAGGACTCGAGTGTCGACGAGGACCTGTGACGAAGGGGGGCGGGCGTTGGGTTTAATTTGGCGTCAAGGGTGCTCACCACTCCGTCGTTCATGTTCCTTATGTCGCAGGGTAGGAGGGCGTTGGAGCCTGTTTGGGATGTCACGGCTGTGTTGTTCTCCGTGGCGAAGAACATCCTCGGTGGTGAGCTAGGATCCGCGGTATCCAGTGGGGGAAACGTTGCCGTCAATTCGTTTTCTGGGTGCTGCTGAACTGGTCTTTTGGTCAGGATGGCCGTTTGGAGGGCCGCACTCGATGGGGATTCCTCCGTCAGCGACGATAGTCCTGAAATTTGCATTTTTGGATTATTTTTTGAGTGGATGTAAAAAAAAAAAATTAAAAATATAACCAATAATATGATGTATAGAATGTGCGGTTTGTTTGTGGGTAGTTCAGTGACGCATTTTGTTATATAGGGTGTTTTTTTTCGAGGTATAGAACTTTAAGTTGGCATTACTTTTCAAGATGGCGACCGATTTAACAGCTGTCAAGTGATTTATTCTCAGTTTGGTTTGGCAATTTATAATGAATAGACTCACGCCTGAACAACGCTTGCAAATTGTGCAGTTTTATTTCGAAAATAATGGTTCTGTGCGGAATAC
>JAOXNN020000001.1:2992327-3027057 GCA_028571205.2 Hydropsyche betteni
ATATACGGCCACAAATGTTGGAAAAAGTCATCGAAAATTGGACGTCCAGATTGCACTACATCCGAGCCAGCCGTGGCGGTTATATGCCAGAAATCATATTTAAAATATAATGCCACAAGGTTATCTTTCAAATAAAAAAAAATTCATGTCAATCGAATAATCCATCGTTTTTTTTATCGCAATTTAAAGTTTTATACCTCTAAAAAAACACCCTATATTATTAAGTTATGTAAGGATAATGGATCATTCTGTCTATGATTTGACAGTATTAATGCGAGTTTTCAAAATTAATTCGATTTCAAAAATGAAAATTTCAAATATGTATGAAATGGGTGAAAAAATTATGTTATCTAAAATTATTTATTCAATATGAAAATATTGTACGACATATAAAATGCCATATAAAATATGTATTATAAAATGTTTGTTGTGATAATCGAAATATTATTTCTATTATTTGATAATAATAATAAATATTAGCGTTTATTAATATCCAAAAGTAAACAGATCGTAATTATTGTCCTTCAAATATGAAATTATTTGCGATATATTATATGATGCTATTTAAAGGTATGAAATATTATTTTTTCCGTGATCAATAACTTGTTATGAACCGTGTAAATAGTAGAGAAATAATATATTTGTATCATACGATTATTTTTTGAGAGATAAAATCATTTTGGATTAACAGATAAAAAGTATTTTGATACGAAAGTGATAAAAAAATGTTATCACTCTCAGATTTTTGTCAGCGTATGTCACCAATATAATTTATTTGCTCCTTTTATTTGAGGTTACGGATAAATTTATCAGACAACCTGAAAAAAACCGTATAAATCTATTTAGAAAAATATCTTTTATATTACGCTATCTGATCCTAAGAAGACATTGAATTTATTGAAAGGCGATAAATCTCTCATATCTTTGTCAGTTTTTTTCGCAGTGCAATTTCTTCGTGAATTGGCGCAGATGGACGCCCCAGTTGCTTTTTATATGGTAGCTGTCATATTATGCTTTATTTGATACTTCCACATTCAATATGTTTTCTGTCCGCGATATATAAACGGGAAATTTAATTTAATCGTGAGCCGATTTATACGTATTTCGTTTAGTAATCTAAACACGATTTTGCAGGGATTATTGCGGGTGGCGCAGGTAAACTGACTTGAATCAATAATTGGAAACAATTATCATTCTAAATAGCGGTTTATTTATTTTAAAACATTTCAATTTGTGACTTGTTTATTAGAATCTTATATTTGAATGCAGACGAGGGAATTCAAAGCGATCGTAGATCAGTGGAATTAATTAAAGGATGCGTCTATGTTTTTGAAACGAAGCTTTTCTCAAAATTGATTTTATAATAATATAATGCAAGAAAAATATTTGAAATTGATTCGATTGTCGAATATTGAATTTCGTTCATTTTACTAGAAATTAAACTTGACTTGACGAGTTAAATTTAATATGAAAATTTAAATTGGATAATTAAATATAATAGATGTTCAGAACATTGATTAATTTTCTGTAATATAAATCGGGTATTATCATTTATATAAAATTTAATTAACTCAACTTCCAATTAGAGCAAATTTTTGTGATTATAACAGAATTTTCAATAATAGTGGCTACGTATTTTAATATCATAAAAAATAATTCTGAATATTAAACACCCAAAAAAATTTTTTTTTTTAATACGCTTACTCTGCACAAACATTTGCTTATTTATCCTTAATATATTATCGAAAATATTCTAGATAGAAAAATATTTACGGAACAAGCGAGCGAAAATCGTCGATCCTCTTAAGTTTCGCCCTCGACTCGAGAGGAGGTGGATCATCATCGACGGGAAATCGGGAGGGTGTCGAGTGTCAGCAGAAACCCCCAATCGACGATGACTTTTTAAGTGCTAGACGGAGACTCCTAACCACCCTGTGGTGAAGTCCCATCCGCCATAGTTGCCGGGGAGCTTTCGTCGCCCGCTCCACAAGTGGGATTGTCCGCCGTAAATCTACCCCACTTGTCATAAACACAGATAACGCCCACTTCTTCTCGGGACAGACGTTGTTTTATTGCTGGATGGTGCGTGTGCTTTTTTCTCGTGTGTGGTCAATCGATTTGATCTAGATTTCGGCGGGCGATTGCGCTTCGGTTATATTTTCGGATTCAAGGGAATAATATAGAAAAAAGTATTGATCTATTTCATTTAAACGTGAAGATTATTGGTTATATTTTTAGGAATATTAAATTATTTTTTAAATGTGTGAACGCAAAAACATATGTTCACTTACGTTCACGCATTATTTATGCCCACTATAGATTATCATCCTAATTTTTTTAACATTCCACTTTGAATAGTTCATTTCATGGTTTAAATCATAAACTTAATCCTTTTCCACCCACCCATATAATAAAATGAAACTATTTCTACCAAAATAAACAACGACCGAAAAAGTCAACTCACTCGGACGCTCCATGCAATTTTGCACCGTTTACACACAAAGCGGAGATATTTCTCACCGAAAGTGGACAGGAGAGATTTCCGCGACCCGTTTACGCGACACAACATAACATAATATGCGAAGGGGTTGTTTAAAGACCGCGAAAACGACCCGGCGACGTTCGCCGCACAAAATCCACCCCCGTCGCACAAAACATATTAAAATATACAGCGGGACAGGTCCACAGACGTGTGAAAAGCTCGGCGACGAAATTCTGTAAAGTTAACGGTCGTGTTTTGATTGCACGTGTTAGCATAATATTTGCTTTGCGAAGTCGTGCCTACTCCTTAATGGCGCCTGAGAACGTATCGCGTGTGATGTGCGCGGATCTTCTGTTGTAATTATTATTCGTGTTTTTCGAGAGAGGTTGATTCGAGTTTTGTCTTTTTTTTTTCAAATTAGTACCCGAGAAAATGTTTTGTATTATTTTTAAAGGCGAATTTGTGTACGCTGTTATAATGTAGGGACCTGTTTTTCGAAGATATATGCGTTTGGGAATAGGGCGTATTACGTCGAATCCTCGTATTTTCGTGATGTAAAAAATAAGGTTTTTTTTCGGCGTTTTTTTTTTGATAATCAATATCATAAATAATTTATTTTTAATAAAAAAACATGGCTTAGCCTTATAGAACGTATCGATGGAGTTAGTTAATATATTATGTATGGTATAGTAAGTTAATATATATTATCATGATTCATTATTTTGAAACCATGGAAATATTTATATTCTAGAAATTTAATATGTTTTAGGATTTTCTTAATCCAGAAAAATCTTTCAGACAAAAAAAAACTATAATTACTCAACGAAAACCCTATTCTTTAGCGAGCGTTATTTGTTTAATTATTTATAAACATATCTATATATATAAAAAATGGAAGTTTGTATATTTGTTTGTATGTTTGTTTGGTTGATGCTGTATCACTCCAACACTCTTCGACCGATCGCTATAAAAATTGGCATATATAAGTATTTTTTTGTGGACAAGGTTTTTAGCATCATTTAAGTAGGGTGACCATATTTCTCAAAACCCAAAACGGGATGGTCCGCAAAAAAATGTTCCCTCATATATCGTTCGACCGATCACCATATGAAAAATAATTTGATTTAAAACGCCGAGTTCCGAGCAACGCCGGGTACTACCGCTAGTATACATATAATATTAATGTTACAGCTAAAACATCAAGCTTGTTAATACGTATATTCTCTTGCAAATGCATACCTTGTCTAGATGGCTTAGAGAAAACATATACGGAAATATAAATAAACATGTTAACTAGAGCATTAATCATCTATTCCGACTTAGATAACGTATTAACGAAATAAATCACAAGTAGGGAATATGATAGGTATATTTTATTGGGAAATACGAGAAACTCAAAATATCGAATGTACGCTAATTTGTTTTTAGCTTACGTATTAGATAGTGTGACAGATAAGTATCGCTGTGGGATGAGAAAACGATTGACAACATATAAAGGACTCATACATACTTTGTATTATAGAATGCAAAAATATAAGATGATTGAACGAGAATCTCAACTGAAAAAGAACTATTTAAAATTCGAACCTAATTGGCTCAATCAACAATAAAAATAACCGAAATAAATCTTATTTTCAAAACATTTTTACTTTAACCTAAATCAATCGATCGTATGGTTCATAAAATAAACCCGGTTTGTATTAAACTATTAGTACTAAATATGTATTGTGTTTTTTAATTTACCATTTCTTATCTTCTTTCTGTATCTAAATATCTAAATAACAAAAAATCAAAAATATTAAATTATGTATACCGAACGTGTACTGGTGTCTTATGTATCGCCAACTGTCAACAAAACTAATTCATCTGTCAAATCACTCAAATTCTGTTCATTATACGGTTTGTGTAATCGATATTAGTGGTTCGATGTATTCTCTCATTAATATATGCTATGTATAGAGATAGTGTATGCGGAACCTAGTATCGTGTACTTTCTCTAAAACTTGAAGCGCACAAACACATTCTCTAGACAATATATGTACTAATGACGATGACTCTGTAACATAAATATAATACAAACATACCACCATGTCATAACAGGTCAATAATTTAACAAATGATGACGAAACGAAAATATAATATTATTCAAACGTGAAAATTAATCAATTCACGATCAAAAACACACGTTTGAAATAATGTAAAATTATTGAATTCAAATGCGTTACAGTGGCTACCCGATGAGCCGCGACCGTATCGAAAATTGAATCGAACAATCAAAACGTATGGGGTTATTAATTCGTCGGTCAATTAGGGGCGGGTTTGTTTGGGGCGCAGGTATTCCCGCCAACCCGGGCGTTGATCTAATTAATCCCATAACAAAATGCGCAGCCCGTAAAGCTGCCAGGAGAATTGCTTTATTCATTATACGGTCTATTAGGGCCGACCCACACCGCTCGGCGACGAAACAACAAATAAAAACCCTCGACGCGTTTCCCTTTCGGCCGCGATATGCAAAATGGCCGAAAGATGGAAAAATAGGGTGGTTTTTTTTTATTCGGCGACGAAAAAATATGAAATGTGGCATTAGCGTTTGTTTTTCTACGCGCTGTGTCGAGTTTTTAGTGTACGTTTTATTGTCGGATTTTATGTGTTTGTTTTGTGGCGGGCGGGGCTGGAGCTGGTAATGTTCGTATGTTGTGGATGAGACGAAATTCTGTCTATGTTAATTTGATTATAGATTCTGTTCATTTTTGAATGTGGCATAGTTTTTCTTAATCTATTCTATAAGATTTTTTTCTCGTTAAAATAATAATCCGTTACCTTGCTCAGACAGTGATTAAATTACGAGCTTGTTCGCGTTAAATGTGCTAAATTACTTCGATTCAAATGAAAATTTCATTTGAATTTTTTTAAAATAAATTTTAAACGATAGCATAGAGTTTCCTTTGGTAGAAATCACTGGTTTTCATTCTATTATTCTGGTAAATGTACATATTTATATTCGTACGGAAGCGGTAGCTCAAACGTTTTATGCGTCACATTAGCTTAACGCGCAATTAATGCGGGATTTTTGAATTTTTTTCAATTTTTACATTTGAAACGTCTCGAAGTGCTCGTTCGCCTTCCCTAATCTGCATTTTAGATGTTTGGCCGAGTTAACTGTGTCGCTCGACTTGTCTGTTGTCGACGAGTGAAAATATTTCCGCGTTCTTTTTTTCGCAAACCGACTGACTTCGTTGAATTCTAACTTGGCTTGCTCTCTTTATAACCTAATAGTCTTTTGCAAAGTGGCAATCAGTTCCATGCACTCGAAAAATAAAAATAAGAGAGAGATAATAATGTGCGATTGTTAGAAAAAATTTCGCGATGATGAGATTTTTTTAAGAAACTAAAACATTCTTATATAATACTATTGTTGAAAATTTCATTTAATGTATGAAAAAAAATTAATAAAATAAAGAAGAGGAACTTATTTAGTCTCGTGTATCTTAACATCACCAAACTATTTTAGTAGAGTGTTAGTAATTATAAAACTTTTTGTTTAAAGTTTTGATAGTAATTGTAAAAGAAAATGAAAAATTTATCATATGCAGTTTATATAACATCCACTACAAGAAAAAAGTTTTTACACAGTGGTAAAGAGAAGGTAACTTTCAATTACTTCAATATTGAATCTATCCTTTACAAAACTCTCTCAAGCCAATACATTTTGACCATTTATTAACTGCACCACACACACAAACACTAAATTACTAAAACACTAAACACTAGATCACTAAATTACTAAGCACTAAATTATTGACTGCACCAAACACAGACAAACACTAATATTAAGCAGCTAAAGATATCGGAAAAGGCAAATAAAAAATAACATACCTTGCGGTAGTCCAGTGGCGGCAATCAGCAGCAGAGTGGTCGTGCAGAGGTGCGCCCCCCTGGCGATGGGGGCCCCGGGGCGCCGCCCCTGGACGGCCATCGTCGACGAGAGATGCCCTTTTAACCCACGGTCGGCATCCGATATTATTTCGCGGTTATTACGAGAGCCCCATATCGACGATGCTTGCGATTAATTCTTCGGTCGCCGGTCTCGATTTGGTTTCGAGGTTAATTTGGAGGTGGCGCGATGCATGTTTTCGAAAGTCTGGAACAAAGAAAGTTTTGGGTCAATGTGTTGTAATGGTGTCGAATATTTTATGTATGATAATTTCAATTCTATTATATTTTTGTAGAGAAAATAATTCTTGGAATATTTCCATGGAATTAATTGTCGATTCTTGTTATATGAATCGAAAGATAGAATAGATTTTATATTATTCGATTTAAGTTCGTTATTTTCATTTCGAGATTTTTTCGATTTCACTTTCGCATTGAAATATTTTCATAAAATTGTTTTAAATTTTCGTATTATTTTTTCGCCGCAAGCTTTTTCGGAGGTATGGTAATTTTTATAAAAAAATTGATTACTAATCACAATCCTTTGACTTGTTATGGAAAATTCACCATATTTTATATGCATAAAAATTCTGATGAATATCCTATTCGAAAATATATTTTAATCTACGCGATTCATATAATATGTAAATATGCATACTTGAAAATTTTACAATTTGAAAACTTTATAACCGTCTATTTCTGTAACTTTCAATATGCTTTTTTAATATTTCGTCACGAAAGATCCCTTTAGAAATTTTATATAAAACGTTATATAACGGAAATATTTCAGACTTATCCAAAGATATTTTTAAACGGATCCAATTGAAATCGAGATGCAGAGAGGAAGAGAGATATTGGAACTGGAACGAGCAAAAAGCTATGGACAGAGGCTGGGAATAGTTGATGAAAACAATCCGACCGGGTTTTAATGAATAAAGCAACCAAGAAATCCGAGAGGCAAACCCAATTAAAGATGTCCGATTCGGGATGTAAATCCAAAATCTCTCCCTGTTCCCTATACGTTTATATATACCTCAATTCGTGTTTACACATTTTTGTTCAAATTAAATTCGCCCCAAGGATTCCGAACCGTGGCTAAATGGTCACAATGACCCAAACTTCGGACTTTTCCGTTTCCAACGACGTCGGCCTTTTATATATGTTTCCTTCCACATACGAGTAACCGATAATTAAATGCGATTATACGTACCCGGATAAGCATATGTATGAAAGAGAAGAGGTTTAATAGGAATCGCAAATTACTTTCACCCTCAATACGCCCGGTAATTAAATGAGAAGAAAGAAACAACGTGGATGAACACAATACACAGGTTCATATAAGTTTTATCGCGAGAACGCGAAACAATTTGCATTTTAACAATGAACAATATCTCCGCACACGTAAAAAATGAAGTCCCTTTTCGAAAGACTTGCGAAAACGAGGAAAGTTTCAAATTGCATCATTGGCGTTTCTTTACCTCTCAATCTTTTCGCTATGTATGTAAATATGCACGTCTGTCTTCATAACTGCGCGAAGTATAAAACAGTAATATTCTATTCTCATGTAAAAACCGATTTTGAATCAATTTAATTAAATCAATAAAATACGTATAAAAGAACATTTAAACATAATAAAACGTTTATTTTAGTGAGTGGAAAGATATATTTTTTTTTCCGTTTTCCTTTTAACAAACCTTGTGCAAGTTAATAGCTCTCCGACAGTTAATTTATTTATTATCCAATAAATGGGTCACAGGTGTGCTTCCTTTCATTTGCTCCATTTCTTTTTTATCCTCCAAATATTTTCGCGACTCAGCTTCGCTTGTAATTAAATTTCTGCCCTTTGTCTATTCCGCGTTGGTGGGCACTTGTGCGTGTGTACGCCCATACATAAGCACACAGCAATGTACTTACTTACAAAGATACTATGTACGCACGGACTTTTGCGAAAAACGATCCTTTCCGGTCCATAAAAACGAAGAGCAAAAAAAGAGTCCGACGGATTTTTCCGTTGCCGACCGTTCGTTTGCGCCGAATGATGCCGGTTATTCGCGAAAAAAGCAATTTCAATTGATTTATCTTAAATTAAACAATGGTTCGAATAGGCGATTAATTCATTTTAACGCTACATTAATTCTTCGACGGAGGTAGAGGTCAAATCAATTTTGATTTTTTTTTCTGGAAAACGCTCAAGTTTCACCTTTCGTTAATTAACACAAGAAAATCTTGGAACGAATTTCTCATTTCAATAATATAGAAAATTTAGTGCTTTGCTTGAAATTTTTTGCTCAGCTTATTTAAATGTTCTGAAAACGTGTTTGTGTAAAATAAGTCACTGAGATTTTCTCAATTAAAATATCATCATTAATTGTATTTCTTAAGACGGAAAATATGCTTTAATTTGAATACGAAAACTAAAAGAATCTCCCAGTATTTTCATTAGTCTAACGGATCAAAATCATTCTTCTGATTTTGGGTAAATTAATTTTTCGAAGGTGAAATATAAAATCAAATGGAATCAACTATTTTTCCATATTTTTTAATAACTTAAATAATATTTTATACATAACTAGCGGTAGTACCCGGCGTTGCTCGGGACTCGGCATTTTAAAACAAATTATTTTTTGTATGATGATCGGTCGAACGATATATGGGGGAAACATTTTTTTGCGGACCGTCCTGTTTTGGGTTCCGGGAAATATGGCCACCCTATTTTGATGATGCGAAAACTTTCTCCACAAAAAAATACATATACATGGCAATTTTCATGGCGATCGGTCCCACTGTAATGGAGTAATACGGCAACAAACAAATATACAAACATCCATTTTTATATATAGATGTGGTATAAAGTTATATTTCAAAATATACAACGGGAAATATAACAACACATATTTTTTCTTCCAATTTAGTCAATCTTTTTATCATATTATTATTACAGCATCTAACGTAATAAACTCATTTCGAATAACACGCAAAAGACAAGAACATTTTTAAAGCACCCTTGTAAATTTACCAAGCAGACGTCAAACCCACGCAAAATATTCAGCCTACTCCGCCATCAAACGGCCGAGATTCGAATATTTCGAAAGGGCTTTTGCATAATTACATCGCCTTCGGGCAGAATGCAAGCAACCGATTCAGCCCCGTAATTCAAGATTCAGCTTTCATCAAATTTCACTTAAAACACAGCCTTCCCTTTAATCGGCGGATAGGTTTTGGTGCCCGGGGGAAGGCCGTCCGTTTAACGCCCGTTCGAGAGCGGCTTAATGGGTCGTTATGAAAAATTTACGATATTTTCTCGCCGAATCAATTAATCCACCCGTTGGCAATTAAAATGTTTGCCGCCCTTTAAGAGGGCGACGTTCGGGTGCAGTTCTAGAAATTGCGCGGCCGGGTGAATGGCTTTTTTATTCGTGCGAATTAACTCGGTCGACGAGGAGAGTTTCTTAATTAATTTGATTAAGTCGTGTGTGTACGTTGAGTTGCTATTAGTGTTGAAGGATCTGTGTGTGTGTTAAATCGTATAGTCGTTGCGGTTGCGAATTAATTAATTGAAGTTCTCTGTTGCGTAGAAAAGTTGAAGTGGTTCTGCATGATTGATGCGATTCAATTCAAAAGATTTTTCGACGTTTGATTTAAATCTGCAATTCATTTTTTAATTAAAAAATTAATTATTTTGGAATTTAAAAATCTATAATAATTCTAATATAAATCGAGAAATAATGTATTTTCAGTATCTTAAATATTAATTAAGTTAAGGTAGGCTCGTGCCTTAGGCACCATAGTTAAAGGGCATTATAAGCTCTCTTATTATTTTTTTAATTTATAAATAAACTGTGCTTATTTTGAATACTAATTTGTAAAATTTCCAGTAAAAAAAGGAAATTGTAGCCTTTCGAATATTTTTGAAAAATTTTGTCATTTTTTTGGGAAATGTTTTTTGGAAAAGTTGGTTTTTGTAAGTGTACGGTTTTTTTCGAAAAATATTGTTGTTGTTTTGGAAAATATTTAAAAATTATGGAAGGGAGGGGGGGAGGAGCGCTGTAATAAAAAAATAGCTTTTATAAACAAAAAAAAATACAGTCATAATATTTATAAAAAAACATTCGATTCACTAAGACAAAAAAAATTTTCATCACGTTTCACAACTAAATGTACATTTTAAAGTAATCATTCACTCTTAAACAACAACCTTTTATACCTTCGGATCTAATTGAATTGACTTAAAAAACGCTTCACCATTCGATTCCAACGGTAATAAAAATAAGTGCGCAATTCCTAAAGATAATATTGGGTGTCTGCTTTTAAAAGGCGAAATCGCCTCGGAAGGCCGTTAAATAAGCGTCGACACGGTTAATTCAAATATAAAGATTATCTGGCGAACTAATCTCTTTCAAAAAGGGGCGCTATAAAGCAATGAAATTCCCGTGGGACGTTCGTATCTCGCCAAGATTAGGACGTGTCGAAAGAATACCAAACGATACCGACACGAATATTTTATGCCTCCATTTAGATAAAACGCAGATCGACTTTGAAACGACCCCGTGGAACAAGCCGTTCGAAAGCGGCGGGCGCGGAAAATTCGATACCTTTCGATAAGTTGTACACTGGGGGTGCCTATGGTGTGGCCATGGGGTGGACGGGTGGATGGATGTAAGGGCGAGCGTTGAAGTTTTTAAATTTCGTCTCTCGTTTAAAATTCTATCGCCGCTCCGAGGCGGAGTTTGTTTCGTAATAGTTTTCGTAATGTCGGCGTATAAAATCTCGAGGAGTTGTTGTCTGGAATTTTGGCGTTTGTTTATTGTTGGGAGCGTAGTTAATTTATTAAAGTTCGTCTCACTGCGGATTATTCGGTGGGTTTGAAGTATTTAAGTTTATTTGAAAATAATTTTTTTCTAAAATGGTTAATTTATGATTCGGACGTTTTAGATTCGAAAAAGTATGTTGTAAGTGTTTATTTTTAAATTATGGATTTTTATTTAATTTAAATTTTTCAAGTTATTTGCTGAAAATATCAATTCAAACAATTTAAATTCTCAAACAGCGTTATCGCATACACATTTTCACATAATAACACCAATTTTATTCAGAATAATAACGAATTTCATTAAAATCACACCGAGAACGATCAATGAGTAAATTTCGATTTGCATAATATTAATTTGAATCGAAACCCAACAATCACAAACCCACAATTCTTCCATTGGTCCATGTCCAAACAGACACAGAACAATATATAAACACGAACACGTTTTATATATAAATTGTGATGTAATTAATTTGAATCCTCAAATATCGCATTAACGACACTCGTTGAATATAATATTGCGGCCGACTCGCATCCAGCAACTTCATATTCGGTACGGAATTTTCCCTGTAATTCTATATACGTTTTAATATATTTTTCGAGATGAATTTTAATTCGACCGTAAATATACCCAGGCGTTGAAAATTCTTCGCAGCCATTTTAATACCATTATAATATTTACGTTATGCGAGTATATGAGGCGCGTAGTTTCTAAAAGCGTAATTTTGCGGAAATTAATTTAAGTTATGAAAATCATATTCATTTTTTCGTAGTTAAGTATAATATATTATAAATAAAACTTTTCCAATATGATCGGAAGCTTGGGATTATTAATTTAATTCGGATGACCGATGAAATTGATATTGTCTGAAACGGAATTAACTTTATTAATTGAATATTAATATAAATTGAATATAAAACTCAAAATTATTTTTTTTAGCCTTTTATGTAATAAGAAAGACTTAGAAATTTATTTAAAAAAATAAATATTAAGACTAGTACGTATAAAGCATAACACAAACTGGAATTTAATAAAATTATAAATTAACGATATATGAAATTCCATTTCCAGAAAACTAAAACATCTTCATTGAAATAAAAAATAAGAAACACTTTTTTCAACGATTTTTTTTTATATCTGTAAATTTCTACATGAATTCAATATTCTATATCAAAATTAATTTGATTTTTAACTCAAATAAAAAACGAGGAAATTAAATTTGAAATTGAGAAACTCAACATTAAATTTTATCATCGTTTGAAATATACAATCGCAAAATATAAAAAATAAAAATAAAACAAATTTGATTGCAAAATTAATTCATCCATACAACTCTATAAAAAACGAAAAATAGTATAACCAGTAATTACCAGTTTACTAACAATTCGAATTTTAGCATAATCCTACAATTGCTACTTTCGACTCCGAACGACTCATACAGACTCTCTTATCAAATACATATTTCGGCGTTATAATATTTCCAGCTCCGTTCACATTAATTGTTAGAGCGCATACGTCGAGGGGAGACCAGATAACGGACCTCACTATACACACATATGAAACATTCACGTTATAAAACACACACACACACGATTTGAATAACGGCCGAATTAGGCGCGGGATTTCGCAGAACTCGGGCGCCGAAAAGCGCGCGCAATTCGAAACGAAACTGATTTGAATATTGCGTCCGCTTCGGTCGTAAAATAAACGTTATTCCGGCCAGCAGTTTAATTTGATGCGATGAGACGTCGTTAGGAGCGGCGCCGAACTGCGACATTGTACCTCCGATTCGGCGCTGGTTCGGGGTTGAAGGCCTTCGAAATCTTCGGGGAGTGGTTGTTGAGGGTTGGGCTGGGTTTTTCGATGGTTGTTGTCGGGGGTGTATAGAGTTGAAGCTTAGAGATATTAGAGAATATTCGGTATTAATATTTCGGTATTTGAAAACGGCTCGGGATTATCTCGTTGTTTATTAGAGGACGTGTCGTTTGAAAAAAAATGTCGTTACGTTTTGGAATGTCGTTAATTTTAATGTTCGGTGCGCGGAACAATGTGAGGTCTTGAAATAAGACATCTTCATTTTCAGACGTAGATCTTATTGTTTTGAGCGGGATCGACAAATTTCGTAGGAGTTCTATTATCTAGCGTAATTGTCGGTTGATTTACGAGTACAAGAGAAGGTAGACCTTGAACCATTCTCAAACTTGAAGTAATTCAATAGTTCTGCCTTATTGTTCGTATTCTCCAAAAATTGATATTTCCTTGAAAATTCTCAATTTCATCACGCGTTTCATTCATTATTCATGACGAAAACTTCTGCAAGTTAATAAATGCGCGAGTTATGTTTTCAAACGTAAAGCTGAATGATTTGTATGTTTACGAGGGAATCCAAAGGTCTCTCATTTTTTTGTGTTGTACTGAATTTAATTTTACCGTAACCTATTAACTTTTTCCGGGTCACCGAATATGAAACGAATACGAATATTATATGAGAGTCGCGTTTTAATGGAGATTTTTAAAGCGAAAATATTTTTTGCAGGTGAAAATATTTAGCAATTCAGGGCATGCATTCCGAAAGCTTCATCTTGGAAGCGTATATTTTAAAAGTAAGCCGAAAATAATTCGATTCGCCCTTATATAATATGAGATATTTTTAATACGATATTTTTCTGAAATATATTCAAAGTAGGTTGTTCGCGGAAATCGAATTTCTCTGAATTTTATTAGTTTGAACAATACTCTCTCGTAGAATAATTCCATTTTCTTTAGTGCTCCTTTTATATCGTTTTTATATGTCGCGGGAAAATCGTGTTGCGGATTTACGTCTATATTTATTTGTATTTCGCAATAAAATAATGAAAACTGCAAATCAAAGTTCGGCTTTCGCAACACGACAATAAATTAACCAACATATAATTCGGCCGTTTCGGTCGTTAACTTTTAAGTGCATGTTTATTGTCATCACGTTTAGTCGAAAAGTACGAAACAATTTCGCGAAGTCAACTTTAAGTCTCCCGCCGAGATACATAATATTTATCGTAGTTGCGGCTCGCTTTGAAACTTTTTAATGAGCCTTCTTTTTATTATTTTTGAAAAAAAAATTAATGAAAAAAAAAAAACAAAACACTCCCAAAGAGCCACCTTTAAATTTTTATACGTCTATACGGTTAATAACAAACCGTTATCCTGAAGAGCTACATTATCGCCAACCGAGATTATCCCAGGGCTTTATATTCGCGCCCGGCGGTTTCCCGTATAATTTGAATTGTTTTAATATGGAAATTTGCCTATCCCTTTTAAGGCGCCTCAGTTTGAGATAGTAGTTTCTAATTTAGTACGACTTGTAAGCCGAAAAATTACTGCGCACACCTTTGTGGGCGCGATCTTTATTCGCGAATGGTTTTTATCCGCACACGGGGCGAATTATTGGCAAATTCTAATTCCTTCACACAATTTTATGGCTTAATCCAGATTCAATACTGAAAAAAATGGGCCAAATGTATATTTGGTTAATTAAAGTAACAAATGCAAATTAACGATCTTAAGGTAATAAGAATTACGTTGAAAGTAAATTTATAAAATCGACAAATGTACTTTCTTTACAGAAAATTCGTAAATACATTCATGGTGTACTTTCAAGATAGCACAGAATTATATTTTTGAAAAAGAGTTGTGTAAAATTTTACAGTAGAAAACGAACCGAACATGTCTGATTGTGAGTTTTACAAAAGAAAATCTATGACCTGCAGTCTGAACTCCATATTTAATTCTTTTCTTTATATAAAAATAATTCAGAAAACCTTTGAACGAAATACAAAAACCAAAAAAAGTAAAAAAATATTTGTAAAAAATTTAAAACCTTTATGCTTAATGATAAAATATTAACGTCGCCCTCGATTCAAAAATAACGTTTCATTCAAACACCAATTAGCGCCGGTTGGCTTGTTTGGCTTTAGAAGAATATGAAAATTTCGAATAAGTCGGTGAGCTTTTCGATACTTAGCTTGGTGAACGTTTCGATAATAATTATCTGAGATGTGGGCTTCGCGAGAAGAGATTCTAAAAGATTTTTGTAGATCGCGCAGAAAGGCCGCTTGTTACAAGGAACAATAAAAGCATTGTTGTGTTCGCCTTCATTATCATAACAAGTACCCTCGTAATCCGCGCAAACGTGAGAAAAATAAGGAAAAATCGACCGGTGCGAATAAAGGAAACTTACTGGCCATCGGGTGGGAAATAGCGGGTGGGAAAAGCTCCACGCAACTGTGTCATTTCGAATATTATTTATTGTATTGAGCTTTCCGACTGGAGCTTTCGAGAAAATCAGCTATCGACGTCGTTAGTTTGAAATGTGCGTACTATTTTTTCTTTGTTCGCTTATCGATTTTTTCATATGCGATCCTTTCAATGGTGGCTTAATGATGTAATGCGTTTTCTTTTCCGATTGCGTGTCTTGAATCCTCACGATTTCTTTAATTGAACGAGATTGTTCTACTAATACGTAAGCACAAGATCTTTTTGAATAAATAAATTAAATTGTGATTAAATCAAGCTTCTAAAAGCAAATTTTAGTTCCCGTTTTCAAAGTGTGCATTATTAGTGCTTTTCTGTGAGACCAATCACATATTTTGCCGTAAACATTACAAGAAAATTACTTATCGTTCTCCTTGGTTATTTTAAATTACTCACGCTACAATCACGAGACCGTATTCAAGAATTATGGAGAGCATGATTACGCTTAATGTAGAACTAACCGCGCCTAGTGATTCCGATAGTCAACATGCAATAAGGAAATTTTCAATCTGAGTTTCTTCTCTTATTCGAATGGTATATCTTTTTATTTTGACATTTATTTGGAGTATTTGTGAAAGAGAAACGGAAAAATTTCCTCATAAAATATAATACTCATAGAAAAATAAAATCTGTTTCCATTTATTTTCATTGAAATTGACGAATAAACCCTATTAAAGATAATACAAAAAAATAAGTGGATTGAAATACGATAGATATGAAATCAATACTTCCTTCAATTTATCTTATAAAAATGAGCCGACACGTGTATATGCTATAGCTTCATTTCCTAGTATTGCTAATAAACGTGATATACTTTTGTAAAAGCAAAAAAACCAATAAAATTTTTGAATACAATAAAATCGACAATAATGGTATTGTTAATTTCTCAGAAATTGCTTTATGTAAAATTTTCTTTCTTTCATTACGTACCGATACCAACAAAATTCTTCATATTTTGTAAATATACAATTTTACAGCTTATAATAATTTGAGCAACTCAATTGAAAATCCAACGCTTTTGAATATATAATAATAATAATTAGATTGCCTTTTATTAAATTTTTACCACGCTCACGTTAAAAGCGTCGAATTCTATCACCGAGCACAAACGTACGTTCTTCCATTTCACAAACGACACAGCCATTTTATAATTAAAACGTGGCTTTATTAATCATGAATTTTAGTAATGAATAATTCATCGCTAAAATTCACTTTGAACTAAAAAGTTCCATTTCAACTATGACCCCTAATTCAATATGTTCCCCGGCTCGACCTATTTTCCAAAACTCACATAAAAATTTCGTGACTCCCGAGACCTGTCCGGACTTCATTATTCCTCACCCGACTCGAAACACCCGTTCATTTGCGAAGAGCTTTGCGACCGATAGTTTGCCGATTATATTTATATTTCCACAACACACAAAGGGACGCAGGCACACACACACAATGGGAACCCTCGTCGAATTCTTGCCCGAGGCATCGGGAATCCGGGGGGTTTACATTTATTGCGCACCAGAGTCCTGTCGCACTTTCCACAAATACTCGAATAATCGGCGGAGGCAATGGCGGAGCCTCCCGAGGATTGTCAGAAATAATTACGCAGCGCAGTTACGCCAGCCTTTGTCTGGTACACGTAATTATTTTAAATACGAATTTGGGCTCATCGCTTCTTTAAGACGGGTGCGAAAAAAGTGGTGCGAGTAGGTGGTGCTTTTATTTGATGTGAAGATTCTTTGTGTTTTTTTTTTGTGAATAATTAAAATTGTTTGAAGATTCTTTTGGTCAAGTGCATTCATTCTGTGCAATATTCGATAAAAAATTTTTTTTTTATGGTATTGGAAATTTGAGTGACCCTCGGTTATTCGTGTGGTGTTTTGTGGCACCGTTATTCGCGTAGTGTACTGGACACTAGTACATATAATTTCAGTAATTTCAGTGATCCGTGAAAAAAAATATTATTAAATAATTTTCAGGAATAAAGAATGCATTTATGGATATATTTCAGAAACTAACAAAAGTATTGCAACAATCTCATATGCTGTTTTTTTTTAATTTTCGACAAAATTTGGTGTTCGCGCGCCATTCACCTTCGTAATCGCATAAGTTAAAAATACGTACTGACAAAATCGGTTATAAAATAATTATCTTACAATTAGATACAAAACTTCTATCTATTTATAGTTTAATCAAATTTTCATACTATTGAAAATTCCACAAATATTATTCAAGATCAGTTAAAAATCATCGATTACTAATAAAAAAGTTTTAACTTTCCTAGTACTAAAGATGTTTTTTCATTCACTAGTGCCTGACAGACGCCACGCAAGTAATGAAAGGTCAAATAAGGTAGGTTAATATAATCTTTTTTTGGTAAGTAATCATGTTTAAGTTTAAAATTTCTTTACTTTTTTTCGCTTCATTTGATACTCCAAAAAATCGGTATATTTGGTGAAACATAAATATTAATATAATGTAATTTAATATGCAGTCGCGCTGAAATGTTTCATTTTGAAAAAAAAAATAATATTCAAATATTCCGTCGCAAAAATAATACAATTCAACTTAAAATACAAATTCTTTCAAAAAAAATTTTTTAACGAAAATCAAATATTAAAAATTCCATTTCACATCGTACTTATTAAACGCGAAAATAAAACTACGAATATTCTCGACTAATTGACTTGCTGAAATTTGATCAAGATAACCCAATTTGAAAATAAACAACGCCTACTCTAGCCGACACCAAAGAAATTTCACTCTGAAAAAATATAAAAAATAAAGAAATTGTAATTAATGTCTCGTTAACCAATTCGAGACAAACAAACGGCCGAGCGGAGAGCTCTCTCGCGACGACTTTATTATGATTCAAGGGACCATTTGCGCGCCGTCTCCATTTGCATATTTGAGCTGGGTAAAATTTTGTAAAAAAAATAATATACATATATATACACATGGGCGTTGAAAATGTCTTTGTGGCCTTCGCAGACGACGACTACGCGTGGTAACGTGCGAATTTTCGCATACATTTACTTTTATGTCGAGTAATAATGCGGGGTGTAGGTGTTTACAATTGATGAATTATGTCGATGGGTATCCTGAGTGAGTTGTTTTTTGCATGAATGGGGTGAAATAGGATGTCAAAACGGGGGAAAATTTGAATCTGTTGAATAGATCGTAATTGGTATTTATAGATTGTTAATGACTTGTGTATAAATATTATATATTGATTTTGTATTTGATATAAATTCTTCGAATTAATCAAGTGTTTTCAAATATCTCAAAACGTTTAAATTGGGATGAATATTAATTCGAAAACCATTATATTTTGTTATCCTCAAACCATAAAAAAAGAGCATATAAATTTAATATTATATATACAAAAATTTTGTCTTTGAGAGTTTTCGTTAATTCTAAAATAAATATGCTTTTGAATAAGCATCGTAATATATTTCATATCTCGTCACCACGTTGACACTATTTACACAAAAGCTTCATATCAGCATCGCGACACATTCTTAAAATTGATACAGCCTAAAACGCGATTTACATGTAAATGGAAAAGACGACGAGGTTTAATTAGAAATTCTGCAGCAGAAGCCAAATTATAACGGTTAGGAACCGCGTTAATCGATCACACATTGCGTATTTTGTCACCATCACGGTGTCAAAAAGATATTATGCTATTTTTAATTTGTTTAAAAGGTTGAGTAGGTTTATTTTTGTAAATATCATTGCGTATATACATCATGATCTGATCTAAAATTAGATTTTGCAAATTATTCTCAGAAATTCCTTCGAATCACATTAATCAACCGACCCTGCAAGTCATCTGAAGGATGAGATTTCGTAGGATTAATGTTCGACTTTATAAATGAAATTTGATTTTGTCAAATCTGATATTTCATTGAAATATTATTTTTTAAGTCGTATCGAATATACCGGTTTTTACTAGTCACTGGAGTAAGGTGAAAGGTGACTCATTCAATAGACGGCTATAACCGCGCTCCATAAATACTATTAAGAAAATTATTTGCAAAATATGGTTTTGGTAGTAAACTGTATTTTATCGTTTAAGAGATAACATTAAAATTTTTTAATATTTTTAAAATTTATTTTATAGGGAATATTTCATTCCATATAGTAAAACATTGAATATAAATATGATAGTATTTGAAAAAAGGTGCACTTTGTCAAATCGCATATTTTTAAATGTTTTTATTTTTGTATATATTTGAATTTTATTTAGTTATGTTAGTATATAAATTCAAAACGCACAGAAAGTTCATGATTTCTCTATATAAAATAAGTACGCGTCGCTTTCAGTTGAAATTTGTGATTCAACGCATGATGTCTCTCAATATGGAAATGTTATTTATACAGAACAGATCGAATCTCGTAACAAATGGCCCCAGACTCTCAACGGCAGATACCTTCAGAGTGAAACTCTCGACTTCAATTGATCGGAAGGGAATCGAAGGTCCACGCTTTTTCACCGACTTGAAAATAGTGTCTGGCGTACTGAAAAGTCGCTTCGCAAGAATCGTCCCTTCACTCTCGAGGGCCGATATATTCAATTGTAGCGTCCGCCGAGGGTCTTTCTTCCCAGGGTAGGCACTTCGATTGTTCAGGTTAAACGTATTCATTTTTCAGCGACGTCGGAAGGCTCTTTTTCAATGGGAAAACTGTCGTGGACGGAACGCCTCTTACGTTTGCCGATTTCGAAAACACACGCCGAGTGTGATCGAATGGTGTTTTATGGGGTGCGGTCGGAGTGTTCGTCTTTTTATTTTTTGTCTAAGAAGTTTTTTTCCGTTATGTATGAAAGCCTCGGATGTGGGTTTTTTGCAGGGTTTCGCGAGATCTTGTTTGTTGTGCGCGAGGTGACAGATAAGGTCTCAGGAAAAACATGAGTTTGAATATGTATTCACAAAACGATGATGCGGTTATTATTAAAATATTTTCTACAGAGAAATTTTGTATATATTACAGTACGTAAAGTTTTTTCGTATAACCTTTACAAAATAATATTTTTCACTATGCTTTGTAGACGGATTAAAGCCTTTATTTAGGTGTAAAAGTTGCATTGAATAAAGAACGTGATCTATTATATTTATCCAGTATTCAATTGACTGTACAATGGATAAAATGAAATTTTTACTGTTTTATGAAACGAGAATTTTATTCCACTTCAATATATTATAATACCATTGTTGTCTATGAAATGAAAAACTAACTTTACTTTTTTAGCGAACAAAAGAATTAATTTCCAAACTGAACACGTTGAACATAAATATTTTTCGATATTATCCATTGCATTGTTTATTATTTCGTGCCAAATCGACCAATTTTTTGTTGTATATTATAACGCAATGTAAACATCAAGTTTCGGGTTGCCGCCACATAATGATCGATTCTTGCGTAAAACTTTTATTATTCTTAGTTTTTCGTGTTTATTTGTTGAAGCGTCTTCAAAGTGCCAAAGGGAAAATGGAATCCCAAGTCAACACAACGAAGAAATAAAATAGACACCGAGACCCTTGTAAAATATTGGTTATATGCAAGCAAACGTGTTTTATATTTGATCGATTGATTTATGCGAGATGAGGCTGTATTTATAGTTGCAAATGCCTTATAAGCAAGAACACTTTTTTATTCGAATTTTTTTCTTTCAATTATTCTGCTAAAATAATTTTTTTTATCACAAAAGAAAACATTAATTAAAATCGAGTATCTAAAGCTTTCTGTTTGATATAATAAAAAAACACAAAGCTGTATTTTATGTATTTTTTTCTCTACATTTTTTCTTCCTCGGGATATCTTATAAGTGACGTAAACATTCACAAATCCAAAGAAGCGGAGCCGATATCCTGGTTTGTGTGTTTTTGTACGTGTTTTTTCCTTCCTGTTTTATCCCTCACTGTAGATTTCCAGCTGTGATGAAACGCAAGGCGGTAATAAAAAAGACGCCAAAATGTACACAAGCTGATATGTTTTTATTTCCTCGTATGTTAGAAAATAAACTTGCTAAAAGCTCAATTAGTTTCATTGTTTTCGAATTATAAACCGATGAATTCAAATTATTGAAAAACTTTTCGTTCGCATTTAAAACTGTTACAATCTGCTTTAGTACAAAATCGTTATAAAATTTGAAACGATTTGTAAACGATTTTTTGTAAATGAAAAAATATATATGATTTCAAAACTAGAAATAAAAAAGTACTAACAGAAAATCAAATAATGCAAACAACAGCACGCTATTTTCAGCAAATTGAATTTTCCGCAAAATCAGTCAAATGGAAACCCAATTTACTGATAGCTATTCAATCCTCGATGAATACTTTCTACTCTTTTATGCGAAAACGCGCGAATCTACGGCCATTTTGTTTCAAATCTTTTTTTCGCGACCGACATTTGAAGATTATAAAATTTTCTCATCATTTTCGGAGTTAGTAGATTGATGGCGGTTTAATGCGACTGAAGAAACTTTCCTAAATTAAAATTATATAGCTATTATACATTTTTATATAGTAAGTGAAAACTCGATTTAATTTTATACGAAATCGAAATTTATAATGCATAGGCTCAAAACCATATTTTAATTTTAATTTAAAAAAGTGTTATATATAAAATTTGTATTGCTTGTATTATTTGTTTCATAAATTTTAATATCATTGCTTTGATTTAAAAAAAAAAATGAATATTTCTTTATACCAGAAAATAAATTGAAATACGGTACATAAAAAAAATCAAATTGTACGAAACACATAAATAATAATAAACATCCAATCAAATCAACCATATAAAAACACATAGAAACAAAACAATCAAAACTTACATCCACTCCCCGACTCCTCCCCCAAACCACCGGACACAATTGAAAAAAGTTTCCTTCGAGCGCAACAACCGAAAAACAACAACGACGACAACCCGAAATACCCCAAAACCCCCCGCCGATACAACTTCCGAAGTTTCGCGGCGGGAAAAACCCAAGCCGCTTTCGAGCTTTCCCGCTTTTCCAGAGCAGCGGAGCGTCCCCCGTCCGCCCTGCGGCGCTTCCCTCGCCTCACTGGAGGCCGAGGGGGCGCGGGGCGGGGCCCGGGGGCGCGCAGGCGTCGCGGCCCCCGCCGGGGGACTCCGCCCCCGCGGGGGCCCCGTCGCCGGGCCTGCGCGACCTCTCGACGGCTCTATCAACAAAAATGTCGACGTGTTCTCTGGCGTCGAAGCAGTTAACGGCCGACCCGATTAAGGAGGATTAAATTCAATAAGGGATGGTGTTCGGGTGATGAGAGGATAAGGTGTCGCTTTGATGGTTGATTTTTGATTTTTCCATTTGTTATGGGTTTTGGGTGTTGTTTGGTTGGAGTTTGGTGGTTGATTGAAGGTTGTTGAGTTTGTTTTGAAAGAAAAATTTCCATGTTTTTAAATTAGTCGTATTTTTAATGTGTTTAATATTTTTATCCAACGTCGATAATACAAATAATCGCTAGCTAAAAAAAAAACTATTTTATGGTTTATATTATATTATATATGTTGATTAGTCAGTATTTTTTGATGAAATATTTTATTTTTAAGTCTATATATTCAATATTTTGTTTTCTGTAGAAAATTAATTTTTCGAATCATAAATTTTACAAAAGGTACGATACGTAAATGTTTTTTTATCATGCCTTTATTTTTAAACTATCGTTTTCTTAGAAAATGTATAATTGATTTTCGTTTTTAAATGAAAAAATAAGGTTTATGGTAAAAACTGGCTACATTCTGTGAGAGGTTCGAACCATAAAACTATCAAATTTCAAATCAGATCGTAAAGTTACCAAATACGTAGATAGTGCTCGTAAAGTTCGTGTGCATATTTATCGGTAAGAACAAAATTTTCACCATCGGTATCGTTGAATATGCTCTCTCTGTTTTCCAAATTCTTGAGTGCTACCAATTTAAAAACAGCTTTCGTTCGGTAAATATGAATTTTTCGGTGAAAATTCAAATTGAAAATGTAACTTTTTTATCATGTAAATCCCCATATTTTGCCACATTAGAACTGCGGCATTACTTTGCGACGTTTTCTTTTAATTATAAAATGTTATTATACGCACATTTTTCAGCAATGCTTTTGTTATCTTTTCAAAAATCTTTTAAGAGTTCCACGTAATGGTAATTGGAAAATGTTTTTGTTCAGCAATCAACAAGCACAAAATAAAATTGGATTGAAATCGATCTTTTTTTAGAACGAATTTTTTCGTTTACATATAATATTTACATGTATAGTATGTATATATTATAAGTCCTTTATTGTTATTTATATCAAAAATTACTCGTTTATTTATGGAATGAATATTTTTTTTTAATATTTAATTATGTAATGAACTAAATTTGAAAATTCTTAAAAAAAAGATTATTTTCAAGAACTACTTCAAACTTACTTCAACAAAGCTTAACTTTTTTTAATTTAGTAACGGTGGAGGTGGTGAGCCAGGCAAGGATTATACCCTGCAGTGGATGTTAACAAGCTGATACTACAATGAACACGTTTAAATATAATATCTTAATCATTTTGTATCATGCAACGTTAGTTAATAATAGAAATATGAATAATATAAATTTAATTTAATTTATTTTTTCTGTACGTTTCAAAAGTTCTCATTTTTCTGTTTTACCCTACAATTCAGGGGCCGGAAAATTTTTTTTGGAAAGGGCCAGATCGCGAGAGTTAAAAACTCGGCGGGCCGGATAACAAATTCGAAGATATTTATATGGGTAATTTTACTCAAAGAGCGAAAAAAATAGGTTCAAAATTTTAAAATGTTGAAAATTCAATTTTTAGTTTAAAAAAAAAGTTATGTGCAGATAATATCATGGAAATACGTAACGATGAACCGCGCTGCGAGAATTTTTTTTTTTTTTTTTTAATGATTAAATCTGTACTATTGACGACAAAGAAAAGTTTTTTAAAATATGTGATTTTGGAAAATAATCACTTTCAATTGAAAGTCTGACATAAGCTTCTCTTATATTTTAAAATATTGAATTTTTTTTTGCAGTCCCAAAAAATTTATAAAAATGCTTTTCTAATTGAATTTTAATAATAAGTTAAGATAATATATCTGCCGATATTTTTTACGGCAGGAAATTTCTAAACTGATTCTATATTTTTAATTTATATAATTTTTTTTAATATAAAAACAATATTAAACCATGGGACCGGATCGAAAACACGCAACGGACCGGATCTGGCCCGCAGGCCGGAGTCTGCCGATATCCGTCCCTACACTATATACGATTTCGAAAAAATCAAAATTGTCACCCAGTCCAATTTCGGCATACAAAAACCATTATTCAAACACCAAATCATACAGCCATCATGCGAAATCGAGACCATCGCTCACCACGGCAACGCACAGAAGCGGGCGTCGGATCGGGCCGGCGTCGCCGTCAGCTATTAACACAACAATTAACTTAATTTATCGCGCGCCGAAATTAATACAAGGTTTACGCGGCCGCAAGTAAAACCTCATATTTCACCGGGCTCGAGAGCTTTCGGCATTCGAAATTGAACAGGCCCGCCAGAAGGGAAAGGGCCGAGCGGCCACATTCGAACGCGAGGAAAACGCTCATCAATTTTCATAATAACCGTTGCTATCCGCGAAATGTTTTCTTTATCCCGTGGATGTTACGGACGAGCCTCCGGGCCGGAAAAAATTGTGAGCGTGTTTCGATAACGCATATATAATATGATATTGAGCGCGGTTTGGTGGTGGTTTTTTTTTTTGTATGAGGTTTTTAATGGAAATTTGGTTGCTTATCGTGTTTCTCTGAAAATAAGACCTGCTTTGATTTTAAAGGATAGTTTTAATATAAGACCTACCCCGAAAATAAGACCTAGTGAAAAAAACATCGCATTGGCGTTGTATGATGGTGCTCGAGCGGCAATTCTCCGGTACGGCGAAATACGTCTTTATTTGAATTTAGCATTTTTTCAAATTTAATTTTCTTTATTTTAAATTTAGCATCAAATGAGCCATACTTGGCTATTGCTCGAATTTTTGAGAACTAACCTAACCTAATCTAACTTAAAGGTAAGAAGGTGATTCATTTAGACAGAGTATCTGTCCAGAAACAAAATGTGAACTTAACTTCTTTGACGCTTCTCTATCATAAGTCATAAAAAATTTCAATAATTAAAAAAATAATAATAATAATTCATTACTTTCAAATTATTTTTTTATTTGGTAATATTATATTTGATTTTTTCATTATTATTTTTTTGATGTATTGTGTGTACTTTGTCATTATATTTTTCATTGCATAATTTTTTTAATTGAATAAAAAAAGTTATTTGAAAGATAGTTTTAATATAAGACCTAGTGCAGTTTTCGAGTATAAAATTAAAATAATACCGGGTCTTATTTTCGGGGAAACACGGTAGTTCAGGGGTCGTTGACTGAGATCACTTGGTGGATCAAATAAAATAATGTGTCTTCGTAGGGTCATACGTAAAAATTATAAAATTTAATAATAACATGATAGTTTGTATATTTAAAAAAAAACAGCTTAGAATAAGGTATTTTATTATATTTAAAATTACGAATCGAAAGGGCCAATCAAAATATTCAATTGGGTCACATATGCCTTGCGGGCCTTAGTTTGGACATGGCTGCAATAGATAAATCGATTAATGTTTATGATTGGTTTAAATAGTGTGTTTGTGAATTGAATTTGTTTAAAAGCGGATGTTTTTGCATTTGTTGTAGTTGTGAATAAATTATATTAAATGTTGTAACTCTATAAATTTTGATTTTCTGAAAAAAAATAATAAAATAATTTGATTAATGGAGTTTTATAATATAATTCATTATTTGCAGATATAAATATAATTTTTTGAGTGAAAGATATTTCATTATGTTTTTGATCTGTTTGATCGTAGACGTTAAAGAATTTAAACGAAAGTTAATTACGCAATTTTATTTTTAATAATTTGTGTAAGCTTATTAAAAAAATATAGATTTTATTTTAATTTTGAACAAGTAAAGGATTTTTATCATTTACAAAATCGAGAGGTGTTGATTACGTTTTTCTTAATTAAATATCGATTTAAAAAAACAATATTAGTTTGCACAAGTCTTTTGCAGGCCTAAATTTTTTCAATTTACAATATAATTTTATTTAAAGTTTTTTTATTCAAAAAAAGAATAAGTTGATTATTAAAAAATATTAAAGAAATAAATAATTCTTAACAAATCAATAGATAATAGTATATTTTTTGTGAGAAAACCCAATTTTTATTAAAATTAACTGAAAAATCCACTTCATCAAAATCAAAAGAAGATCTTAGGTTTTTGTTCAATTTTGACTAATATTTAAAATCCGAGCAAAAACGCCTCACATCCCGACTCCGCCTAATTTCAAAACACCCAAAACGCCTCCCGCAGCCAACTCGAAGATGAAAGGATAACGCTCGAGCTTTTGTATTTTGACAAACACAACAACAACACAACCGTCACAAAAAAAAAAACAACAACAACAAACACACACGAGAAAAAAGCAGCCCCCGAAAGTGGCGGGCCCGTCGTGTAGTAACATGTGGCGTGCGTGTTTCGCAGCGCGAGGATTTCGCCAGATAAGGGTAGCCGAGGATTAATAAATAACGCGATGCCGTTTTAATGTCGGCCGTGTGTTTGTACACGTATTATATCGTGTGTGTTTTACATATGCGAGCCGGTATCGTGTCGCGGATCTGCGTCGCGAAAATGCTTCGGGTTTTTCGCCGAAAACGGGTGGAAAATGAGAGAGGTATCGCCGCGGTTCTTCTTGTTCTCGAATGTCGTTTACGTGTCTTGTAATGGCCAATTAGGGAAATCTGCGTGTTTTTTTTTATATGTCGTTTCTTTGATGTGCGGAGTTTTGGGTGTACTTTTGTGGTTCGTCGATTTTTTTTATGTATCATTGAATCGAATAAAATTATCGTATTTTTTCAATGACATTGTAAATCAACTATGTAATTTAGTTTGAAATTTCAATAATAAACGCGATTAATATAATTGAGACACTTGTTTTCCCACGAGTCGATAAACAAACACATATATTCGTCAACATTCAAAAATAATATACGTATATATAATATGTAGATTAAATATTATATTGAGCGTTTGTGCGTCACAACTATATATTTGGAACAATGCCATAGAATTATAATTGGAATTTTTAAATACGGTTATTTGATATACAATACGTAGATATGAATTTTTAGTAATAATATTAAGATTATAAATCGGATCATTATATTATACAAACCAAAAGTTAATGTTTTCATGTAGAAATATTTACATGAATCCTATTTTGATTTCATATAAATTTAAGATAATTTGGAAATATTGACATACTAAAAAATAATAAAGGAAAATTTATTTGAGATTTAAAATAGAATATTCTTATCTCAAAAGAAAAATATCAAACGGATCGCAAAATTGATATATTTAAATTCGAACTTAAAACGATTGACTACTCATAATTGCGTCTGTCTTACAATAAAATTGAATTTTCAAAAGCAATTTAATTCAATATAAGCAAAACAATTCGTCGCCCAGTCGGCAACATGTATTTATATAGTTTACGACATTCGAAAGCAAATTCGACGAATAATTCGAGAGACGAACGTGTGTACCCGCCACCCACCAAAGATCCCATACACTCGAACAATAAGCAGAAAATTATTATTGTCCGATGGCTACTTGCGCAGGATTTTGAATCTCGCAGACAGGTTGTAATTGCAAAACACGACCCTTTGACCGCGGAGTTGTCCCGTCGGGAGTATATTTCCACCGAAACGGATTCAATGTGACAGTTTCGGCGTGAAACGGCCCCGGGTCCTGTCCATTGTTCCGAAATCCCTCCACCCCCGAAAGTCCACCCATCGGCCGTGTGCTCTTCGCTTTCGGAGGGAAGATTCGAAATTAACTTGCCGTTTGATTTATGCACGAGCGAAACTCTTGGGTACGGTGTTACGCTCGCGTTGTTGCGCGGTCGCGCTCCGCAGATTCGTCAAACCGTTTGTCATTGTTGCGAATTCCGAAATCGTGCGACGAAACGATATTTCATATTGTGTGGGTCCGATCCAGTTGTGTGTAATAATCTGGATCGGTTCGAGCGCTTTGTGTTCTGTTTTGGCTGTTTGGTCCGGTGACTCCGGCGTAGTTCGGTTTGTTTTATTTCTATTAGTATTAATTTGAATGGTCGTGTGCATTCGGTGTTTGAATAAACGATATATAATAGATTTTTGATATATTGAAAATTTTCACAATATGTTTTGAATTTATCATATTGTACAGTTGTCGAAATGAAGCGCTGTTCATCGCGAATAGAAAAAATAATGAATAACTGAACAATACTTGGCGTAACTCTTCACGAGTTGGAAGCTCGAAATTACTTATGGCCCGACGAAAAACGTTCGTGCTTCTATTGAATAAATATTTATACGAATCGACGAGAGTGCCGCTCGAAAGATTTGAATTTCCGCGAATTTCCCTATGATAATAAAAATCCGGGACGAATATTCGTGGGAATCGCCCCTGTTTTACTGATCGAATATGATTTGAAAAAAGACAGCCGCCCGTTCCTTAGGTCATATAAACGTCATTAGGCTATCGCAATAACCGTAAAACCACTAAAATATGTTTCAGAACGCCGAATAGCTTCCGATATTATAATTTTCAGACGAACGACCGAGCTATCGAATCTTGGAAAACTTTGCTCGAAACGTGTATAAATATTTCACATCTGAGCTAGATTTGCCGTATCTCGAAAATTGCAACTTTCCGACCGTAAATTAGCTTTATCTCTCATTGAGAACGGATATTTTAATCGGTTTTTCTTCGATGCAATCGTCGCTTATTGATGTTTATAGGCGCTTCTCACGAATCACGAACAGGCTATATCTCCCGAAGATATATGTAAGTTTTATGAATAATGTTATCTTGTTGGTCTATTGAATTTGTTGCTACTTGTAGCCCCGGGTTACAAAGGCATAGTTTTATTGTACTCCCAAATAATATATTGCGGAGACTCAATCACTTTCGTCAATATGCTAAAGTAATATCCTTGATTCCGATCGTGTATCCGTTTTAGTTTCGTATCATAAGTCATTCGGCACTTTATCTTTTTTTTCGATTTATTATACAAAACCCTTGTAATGCTTGTGGTGTTCAAATAAAAATATAGATAGGTTCGTTTTTAAATATAAAATTTTATGAACATTTTCAGAAATCACAAATCCTGCACAAATCACAAAATTTTTCAGGCATGGTGATAGTATCTATTCTTGAATTAAAATGTCAAGTTGTTCAGTTAACCTTTAAGAGAATTCGAATAACAGTCTCATAAAAATTCAGTGCTCGTACACCGATCCCGTTGTGTAAGAAGACTTTGGCATGCTTGCCACCTCTACTACTGAACAAAATGCACTGAACTGCATTATGAATGACTGCAACTTCTATTGCGGTCAAAGGTTGCAAGTTCCAGCTGTGGCTTTTGTGAATGAACAAGACACTTGTCGAATACGAATAACGAACATGATATATTATATTTGGTAGAAAACTTTCCTTATTTACTAACTTAATAAAATAAAATAATTTCACTCAATATATTCGAAGCTTCTTTATCGTATCGATTTACTTTCTGTACTACTATTTGCAGTAAATTAATTCTGTATATTACTACCGAAAAATACAAATATGACATTTCATACATAGCAAAGTAAATAAGGAACGCGGTTCGCAAAACTGCCATAACGATAAAGTCTAATACGAAAAAGAGAGAGCGTCGGCATCTCCAGCGGACCGACTTCATAAATACAACACTTTTGCTTATTTCTTTAAATTTGTCCCTTTCGCCGGGTCCACCCCTTATTCACTGGTAGTGTCGATAGTCGACATTAGCATATAAAATACAGTTGGATGTAACCCACGGTCGGATTATATGAATTTTTATCAAGGCGGGGAGAGGGCCGGGCGCGTATCATTTCATATATTGAAATCCGTAATTTTATTCATGGCCGGACAACATGGGAACTTATTACGGCAAAAATATGCCAGGGCCGTACCACGTGCGCGGAATGGGTCAAAGGCCGGCTCAAAATTGGATTTGTAAAATGTGATATCATGTTCCTTAAGGAGATAAGGGAGAGACGGCCATATGTGGGGCGTTTAATCAAATACCGTTCCGAATGCCGGCAATGCGCCGACATAACAAAACTGCGAATTTTCCGTGACTGTCGCCTAGAAAATTTCCCCTTTCAACACTGCGACGTCGCTGGTGGTATGTTTGTTTGTCTGTCCGTTTCGTTTTCACCTATCGTCTGTGGAAATTTGGCGAGATTTCCCGGCCGTCGTGGATGCCGAGTAGATGGCACAACATATGCGCATATAAAACGGGAATATGTGTGTCCACTCGAAACTTTTTCGATTTGTTTACTTAAGTGGGTCTCAAACGAGAAATTTTGGCTTGATTTATTTTCGTGTATATAAATGTTTCATTAAATTAGCTTTACTTTTTTATATTAAATATGCAATTTATAATATTTATAGTAGACTATTTGAATATTTAAGCAAGAGTAGATAAAAATCTACCTAGAAATAGGCAGTTTGAAAATCTGAAAACGATAACCATTCTCACGTCTTCCATACGTATTCAAATACGGCATCTTTACGTGTGTACATTACATACGTATTATATAATATAATATATGTGACCTACATTTTGCGGTCACCTTCGGCATTTTTTCAAATCTTAACTCTAGATTAAACAAAAAAATTCTTAATACATGCAGGAATGAGTTCTAATTGCATACATTCACGTTCGAAATATTCAAATCGCAGAATATATACATTTTTTACAATGTTACATACATAATTTTCAAGAATGGTGATAAGGACACTGTTGTTTACGATGGTTAACGGTACACTCGCATGTTGGTGAGGCCTAAGTTTGATCGCGCCACCATGTAACACTAAGTGATACACGCCGTTTTGAATGATCAAATTAGGGACGAAAGGAAACACACTTCGCTTGACGAGGATCTTAACCCATTGACTGCGTAATTAATTTCCCGACCTTCGCCCGGGAAACGTCAATTACGTCGGCCGAGGTTATCAATATTAATTCCGCGCATCAACGGGGCTTAAAACATAATTTTTCGCAAGCTACTCTGTTTTCTTTTCAGAGCAAAATCACTGGTACAGTTGAGCTTGCTTGAACTTAATTGTATATGATCCTGAAAAAAATTTACCACACGTTCATATTTAGTTTGAATATCGTATTTATGTCGATGTGATTTGAACGTTAATGTTCATTCACGCTAGGTGGTTTAATACCGATCACTGTTTTTGCAGATCACTAAAGTTAATTGAAACTAAGTACGACTATTACGTTAATTAATTATATCGTGTCATCATACCATTTAATATTCAATTCTTGAAATGATACCTTTTCCTTATCATTTAATCAACAAAGAAAAACTTCAATTTCTAACAAACATTTATATTTTAATAAAAATTTCGAGGAAATTTTGTGAGAAAATGTAAATAATATTTTTTTGTTTAAAAAGCAGATATTGATGAAATTTTATTAGTTTAATTTAAAAAAATATATAAATTTATTAAAGTCGGTTTGAGATCACACTGTAAATATTCAACCAAACCTCTTTTTGCGATACTGAAAATTCATCAAGCGTTTTATTCCGATTAAATCGGACCTTGTATTCGAAGATTCAACTATAATTACGCAAAAAAGGAATAATTGTGATCGATGAAACTTTTTGATCGGGGTTATGTCGATTCTGATAAATTCTTGTTTCGGTACATTGGCGTTTGACATTCGCTCAATTTTAAGTGAAGACGGCTCCTTTGATTCGGCGAAAATTTATTTCCAGAAACGCCTTTGATGCCACGAGGCAAAGAGTTTTCAGAGTGCGATGAAAAATCTTGTTTAAGCGACTGAAATATGTATGCTCACTCGAGGCGACACGTCCAATAGACGCGCGTCGGTTCAGAAGAGAAATTTCTTTGGTGGAAATTCGAATATGTTACGCATTTAAGAGCTGGCTGTTTATCTTGAATTTTTAAATTTCGGTTTTGAACAATGCCAAAATACAAGTGCCGTTTGATATTTTTCGTGATCAATTAATATATATTTATCTAGCAATATTAGATCATGTGAATTTCAACAAGTATCATATCATTTATTTTTATTTTATAAAATATTACATATATAATACATACTTAAGTACTTTCATTATTGAAAAATACGAAGGATTTTTCTTGAATAAACGTCAAAATTCTCAATTTCTCATCACATCACCGTGTTGCGTTAGTAAACATCATTAAGTTTGGTTAATTTTGTCACTTCTATATTTTGACGCTATATACTTTGGTCGTGAGATTTCTGCCTATAAAGTAAAGACAACAATGATTCCTAGCATACGTAATTAATTGATTGTGTATTACCATTCCATGCTGGTACCTGAGACACTCGATAAATATGCCCAATATTGACAATGTGGCATCAATATTATAATGGAGAAACTTAAGATTACGCAGGTATAGTATATGAATATCACATAATAGGAATGCTTGTAATTCATATTTCGTGTATTGTGTAAAATTACGTTCGCTATTAAAATAATTAAAAAGTCTTGATCAATTTTAGCGTGTTGAAAATGTGAATCCTTTGGAAACTTTAAAAAGATTAAGAAATTTGAGTAATTGATTTTATCCTATAATATAGGAAGTTATAAGTGTAATGGGATTCAAATAAACTGCGTGACCTTTCTCTAAATTGCTCCATAAAGATATAAAGATCTTTGAACTCTCGTTAATTGAAAGATGTAAATCGATACTTTTTAAAAGAAAATCTCTCTTTAATATAAAAAGTATGTTAATAATTACTAGGCACTTAATCATAATTTATGAAAAGTCTACTACTTCTAGTTAATTAATACGGCGTCGAAATAAAATTTAAAATCAACGTTTCGTTGCTTTTAAATTTTCTAAGTATTAAAAAAATATGCCTAAATCGATTTTATATTCTTCGAACACATCTGCTAACAATATATTGCGCATTGTCTATCAATCTATTATCCTCGCTATTCGAAAGCGATCATTTTCCTAAGGCGTTCAAACTTTCGTCATTGCCTCAAATTTCCACTATCAACACCCCACATTCTCCTATCGCCGAAGCCTACCAGTTTTCATTTCTCCCGTCGGACTCGTACGCTCCACTCCCATTCTAGGCAACCTAGCAAGAAGCCTTGTCAACACGACATTTCGTGTCGATAAACTCCACGATTTCGATTCAAATTCGCCAACGGGAAATCGCAAGGAAGGAAACGAACGGCCTAGGAAGGAAGGAAGGAAGCTGAGCCAGCGACGAGCAAGGAGGCGAGCGCTCGCATCAAAGTTTTCCAATCTATTTCGGATGTTACTGCGGACTGGGTGTTTCTTTCGTTTTCGGCTAGGGGGTCTTTATGGGGTGCCGACGTCGCCCACATAGATCGAGTAGATCAAACATTGAGAGCGTTTAGCGGCCTTGATTGTGTCTCAAATTTGCTTAAGCCCGCGCTTTTCCTCGGGAAATCTCGCCGGAATGGGGTTTTCCGCTCGTAGGTTTTGTAGGATGTAAATTGTGTTTTTTCGCCGCTTCGTGTTATGGTTTTTTTCGTGTGTTTTTTTTTCGGTTGGTTGTAATATCTAGATGGTATTCGATGTCGTGCAGAGTTTGCTCGAAGATAGCAGTTCGATCGGTTTATTACCGATTTTATCTCGTTGAATAAATTTGCTTTATCGTTTTATATGCTCTGGTACATTTTTCGTTTATGGTCGCTAAGCTAAAGCTATTTTGTAAAAACATCGATGAACGTATAAAGAAATTAATTAATTTTGAGCTTTATTGGCGACTTAAATTTCAGTTAAGTTTTATTAAGTATTTTCTTAAATAGCTAAGTTAACAAATTTGAAAATTATAGACTGATATTTATTAATCTGAGCTTTCGAAATGATTCACATTAATTTTCATCTATATACTTATAAAACAGAAAGTTTGTCGTAGTCGATTTTTTGAAAATTAAAACGGGTCGTCTATAGAAATCGTGGGGACACGTCCTAAAATTCCCATAAATTCACGGCAACCATAAAAAATAATTAGCTACCGACTCGGATACTTTATAT